>PYXC01001671.1:565000-700000 GCA_015244755.2 Tenualosa ilisha
TGTGTACTTTAGCGAGCCCTGCCTTTGTGTCAGGACAGCGTCTACAAATGTTGAAAATGTGCTTTCTGCTGGGGGAAAAGCCATGGAGAATATGGAGGGGGTTTTTTAGGCCTGCCTGCCGAGGTTCTGTGCTCTCTCTTTGCCTCAACCGTTCAGCTAAAGAAAATATGCTGTCAAGTTTTTTTTTTTTTTTTTTGAACCTTTGAATTTCAAGGACAGGGCAGGTATGAAATGGAAATATCGGTTCTTGAGTTGCCTGAAACCTGTCCAGAGTTTCAGTAGTGGAACACTTGATCAATTAAATGTTGTTAATTGTAAGTCCTTTTGCGATCCTCTACCCCACTTGGAATACTTCTTAACCTCAGTGTATAGTCTTTAATCATGCATGGAAGAATATTGTATTGCACGGAGATGTTGCTGAGCCAACCTTGACTGGCAGTGTGTGACAGGCTCTTTGATCTTATACACAGAGAAAGGCATGGAGCTGCAGGAGAAATTATCAGTGGGGGGAAGAGTGGAGGGGGGTGGCAGTGAGACCATTGGATCAGGCAATTAGAATGCTATGTTTTATTCAGTGATGTGGAGGGCACTTTTGAACACATGTGTGTTCCCAGCGAATGAGGGCAAAATGTCACTCGCTGTCTGTCAACAGAGTGAATGCCCTCATTCATCTCTGTAGCTTAGTAGAGATTCAAGAAATTCTAAGAAAAAAAAAAAATTGGTAGGTAGGCGACCGTCTCTTATTGCCATTGTTCAACAGCATCATTGGGTTCTGCGATGATTTGTCATGTCCAAGGCCGAAATTGCCTCCTGTGGCCGTCACAGCCCAGAGACCTGTGTGTGAAACACTGACCTCCTGTTGAGAGATGTAACAGTTCTACATCTGATGTTTAAGATAATGCCCATTCTGATTTACGAAAGGGAGAGTATGCTTTTCAGTCTTTATAACTGAAAAGATTAATTGGTCTTCTTTTTACACATACACACACAGACAAGACCACATTTCAATACAGCGGCTAAACGGGTAAAGAATTTAAACTCTTCATTCCATAGACACCTAAAGAAATGAAATTCCATGACACTGTGACATTTTATTGAAGCCAAGTTACACCATTCCTTTGATGCAGTTTTGCCAATTTCAGACAACCGTTGAATTTGGACATTTTCTTATCTTTTTCCTACTTCTGTTGAATAAACCTGATAAACTGCTTCTGCCACAACAAACAGACAAAAAACGCACCGCTTGTTCTTAATGTTTAAATGTATACGTGGGCCCATCTTCAGCTATCTGTTAGGTCTTCAGATCATTTCAATCTGACCTACTTATGGAAACTGAAGTGAAATTCTTCGCTCCTCCGAGCTCAGCATCTAAAAGTGTGAAATATTTATGGGGTTTCGATGAGCGCAAATGGTGTTGTCTGTGTGTCTCTCGCACACATTGTTTGGATTTTCATGTGCTTTAAACACTTCAGGGTGAAGGTGTGTTCTGGAGTCATCTGCTCCCTCCTCATTATTCTAATCTGTCTCTAAAGCAGTTAACCCCTCAGCAATGAACAACCCTTTGCTCTCCCAACTCCTGACTCTTTATAGAGACGTTTTTGTCCTCCTCTTTCCCCTGCTGAGACTCGCTCTGGATGGTTTGACATGAAGGGGGAGCTGTAGCTCCTTTTGTCCATCTAAGGTTACCGGGCCACATCCTCCCTGGGTGCTCAGGATGTGTGTGTGTGTGTGTGTGTGTGTGTGTGTTTAGAAGTGTGTGTGGGTGTTTCTGAGTGCTTTCTCACACTTCTCTGGCTCCACCGTGTCACATAGATTTAAATGTATCTGCTGAGGGGAAAATAATCAATGCAAATTCTCAGCAATGCACCCAAACAAATGAGTCCTCCTTGACTTAGCAAGATGCCATTTCACTAGCAGGCCTTAAACCACAGTCTTTCCAGCCAAATGCACTTCCATGTCAATGTGCTCCATGAACAGAGCTATTTCTTGATGAATGGGTTTAGGTGTATCGTAGTTTTTACATCATGGATCCAGCTGTGATCTGCATGTACAGGTAGGCACAACTCTAATATGTTGCTGTGTTTAGGATTGCTGTTGTTAATGCTGTGGTTGCTGTGGTGTTGGTTTCTTTGCTGTTGTTTTTAGTAGTTGGAGTTGGATTTTGGCAAAATAATTTGAATTAAAAAACCTTAATATATATATATATATATATATATATATATATAATAATGATAACAACAACAACAACAACAACAATAATAATAGTCATACATTTATATAAACCTGTATTATTGATATAATTAATATATAAATATATTATACTTATTATACTTATTATTATTATTATTATTATTATTATTATTATTGTTGTTGTTGTTGTTGTTATTATCATTATGATAATACTACTACTAATATAATAATAATGATGATAATAATAATAATAACATTATATTGTTTCAATTTATTTCATGTTAATGTTCCTCGTACTAATATGAGATGATGAAAATTGTTTATTGCAGCAAGCCTAGCTGAGTCTATTTGAAAATGTGCTGTAAAGAGCTGTACAATTAAATATGAAAATCCAAGATGATTAAATATTAAAAGTGAGAGTATAACACATACATAATTAGCAGAGGCTGTGTATTTGGGAAGGAAGTCTTTTCTATTGACCCAACCCCAACCCAGCTGCCCCAGGAGTAGTGTATGATGTATCATTTAAGGTCCTGAATTGGATTTGTTCGTATGTAGATTTAGCAAATGAGGGGAAAAAAACAGGAAGGAAGTATGGCAGCTTGGAACTTGTGGTGTGGAGAAAAAGGATCTCCATGCAAAATGATTAATGTGGTGCTCAGGTGCTCAGAAGATTGAGCGGTCCTGTCATCAAGCCATATGGTCCCAATTTAATTCAGAGAGTACTGGTCCACTCACAGGGTTCTCACAGGAGTTTATACAGTCTGCAATGAAACTTCAACTGATTATTTAACTTAATTATTAAACTGATTGTTCATTTACAATAAGTCAAGATAAAAGCTATTGACAAACTACTTATTTGTTTCTTTGATATCGGGCTGAAAAAATATGATGAAGAGATATGGGTCTGTAAGATTAACGTTTGAAAATCAGCTTACAGTAGGAAATGAATGATCAGGTCAATCTCTTTGAGAAGGAATGATATAACATTAATGACATCATCTCAAAGATGTGGGAAAATATGTGCTAATGTGTCAATTTTACATGTGCTTTTATTTTCCACAAACGGAGATGAATGTCCTGTATCTGACTTAAAGAAATGTGCTTAGTCAAATTAAACTATTAATATGTCATTGTGAACTATTATACAAATACCCTTATTACTTTAAATTCTTTCTTTACACAACCGTGTCAGATACTTGCCTATATTTGCAAACTAGTAAAGCAGTGTTTTTGTCAAATTTGACTTTACTCAGTACAACTTTACAACTCTGCTCAGGTGGAGTTGTATGATATAATATTTTTGGGGGTATCCATGATTGTGATGGAGAGAAATGGTCTGAGGGTTCATCGTGACGGTGGCCTATCAGGACTTTTCTCAGCATGGCGAATCAACTTGAAGGATATAATTTGCCACGCTGTGAGTTTCATTCCATACCACTTCACTGAGGCTTTCCCCCAAAAAGCGCTTTAGATTTAGAAATGTTTAAGAAGGCTCCTCTTATCCACCTGAACTTTAGAAACCGAAAGCGAATTGAGGTCACTGGACCTTAAGGATACCTGCAGTGGTTTATTCAGGGCGATGTGTAGTGCACATCTACAGGGAAAAGAGGGGGGGGGGGGCTCAGCCTTTAATACGTTTGTCCGTCACTATCTCTGCGATGAAAACATATTTGGGTGAAGCTGGTGTGTTATTGTGGCTGCATGGTCTGGCATTTGAAAATATTCTCCACAGATTCTTTTGCTTGGTGTTGAAGGCACAAGCCATCCTGCTGGCAAATCTGTCAGAAATATCAGTCACACTTATCTCAAACTGGGCACTCAAGCTCTGCTTGCAAGTTTAAAGGCCTGCTATCTGCACCAACCATCTCCTGTTAATGGGCATTTGCTGCAAATACACACTGTGTGGGTCTTAGGCAGAAGGCGGGTTAGATTAATGGTGAAGCTTCCTACTACTTGCTGCTCTGTACTCATTGTTAATTCTTCCATCCCTGCAGGGGACTGTGACTTGTGGAGATAAACCTCTTTCAGGCCAAACTCAATTGGTTTTCATTATCCTAGATGTGGTTCTAGTTTAACAGACTTAATCCAGAGCCAGGGCTTCCAATGTCTCCTCCTGTCGTTTAAACAAGACAATTCATTTGTTCCCTTTTTCATGATTTTTTGGGAAATTTCTGGGTTTCCAAGGAAGCCCAAAGACACACCCCTTGCGTGAGGGAATGTGGAAAGAAAACCATATTGCAGGAATTATATGACAGTTTTTCCAAATGATCTGTAACTCTTCACTGACAAAATGTTAACTATATAAATAAATATAAACACACACACACACACACACACACACACACACACACATATATATGGACTGTTACACTTTGCAATTATATATATTTTGTATGATTATTAACATAGCCCTTGTAATACATCATCATGCGTTCATTTCCATACCGAATTAATGCCTTATCCTTTAGCATGCCCCTTCTGCGCTGATTACTGTGAGCTTCATAATATCCTATTAAAATGCCAGCATGGTCAGTGCACGTCCAAATGTTAATAGAATGTGCAATTAATACTTGTTCACTCACTGCACAAAATCCATCAGATCATCTATTAAATTCTTCATGGTTTATTTCATATGACTTACCATATCTGTTGGAGCAGTTACTGTGTACTTTAGTTTTTGTTGATTATTTGGCCATGTTATAAAGCTGAAAACCTGAATAAACCTACTGCTGATGAGTGTAAGGCTTTACACACTGCTAATATGCTTACTTACAGTAGTCTTTAACGACAAAAGTTTATGAGTAGATTGGTTATGTTGAATTACATGAATGACATGCAATTCATGGAGTTTTCAGTCAGTTTTACATGTAACTTGTAGTTATCTCTGAGTTTTACTTCATTGTTTACAGCGATGCAAGTGTTTTTTATCTGTTGCTGAGAGGTTCACACCGCAATAACATCTCTTTAATGGCGTGTCCCCCCACACACCTCACTTATCCTTATTTACGCCTTTTCAACCCCCAGATTCCTGCACAGCCATTCAGTCAGTCAGGCTGAGTGCATATTGCCTTTAAGATGGAGAACTCAAGAGCATCCTTGGAAGAGAATCACTCAGTGCTACAGTAAGCACCTTTGGTTTTCCACTGTTTGCTGCTGTAGTTTGTGTGGGTGTGTGTTTGAGTTTGAGTGTGTGTGTGTGTGTGTGTGTGTGTGTGTGCGCGCATGTGCCTATGTATGTGTGTGTCTGCATGTTCTGCCCTTCCAGATGTAAGTACTGCCAACACTTGTGTTATCAATGTTTCATCCTTTCTCTGAAGTCTTATTCATGCTCTGGGTGCATATTAGCTATAGTACCTATGAGCACAGTCTCATTGTAACATCTTCTTTGGTCAGTAGCACAACAAAGATATGATTTGAAAAATGACGGCTGGCCAAACTGTGTGGTCTTGCGAATGCACACTGCTGCTGCGATGGTGAATCACGATTTTGGTGTGTGACTGTAAGGAGGTGTGGTAACCTAAAATAAGAGTGAGGCCCAAGACCCAAGTCTCTGTGGGTGTGTGCCAACTTTCATAAAGTTTGGGGATAAGGGGCCAGGGTGGTCCTCTGGAACTTTCTCTGCCTGGTTTGGGGTGAATAAAACAACTCATAGGAAATCCTCCTGGCCACAGAGCTTGCTGTGGTCCCAGCACACCATAATTAATTTAACACAGCTCCAGATGTCATTCAGTGGAAATCCAGAAATAAATTCTTACTTTTTGTGATAGCTGCATTTGAACAGAACACCATGCCATTAAAACAAGTGGGTAAGACTGCGGTAAAGTATGACGGTACCTCTGCTCTTTGACTTGAGACAAATAGCAAAATCGGAAAGCCTTGGCCCAGATCTCTGATCAAACAATTAATGCTTCTTTTCTGAGTGCTGCATATCGTGATCTTTTCCAATGCCCATGGCATATGCCTCATGTCTTTTGCAGGACTTGTTAAGGGAATTTGCAAACAAATCTGTTGGTCTATAGCCTCAGAAAATGCCCTAGGTTGATTGCTAATTCTCGGGCCAAAGCTAATAGCCCCTGTTGTACCATTCTTGGTGATTTGGCGGTGAAATTTTGCGCATGCAGCATATGCCTGTCGGCCGTTACCACCAACCGCGACCCCTGTAAAAGAAGGCACCCATGGAGGGAGTACAAGCTATGCCTGTGCAGTTCGACAGAAAAAAAACTAAGTCCATTGCCAGAACATATCGGAGTCACGTCTGAATGGAAGCAAATATTTGCACTGACGTGGGTGTGATGTGAATTTCCAGTTATAACATTAATAAATATTTTTGGCGTTAGTTATTGTTTATGGTGTATATATTTCCTGTAATTTGGAGATGTGTGGGTAGATGTACCTGTGAATTCATTGCAAAGTCTGGCCAGGGACTGTTGCAGGAAATAATATGGAACAGGAAAGCCTATGAAAGATGAATGACTCTTCTTTCATCCCTTTATAGACATTTATTTCCTCTTGGATACATGCATCATTTTGCACAGAAACCTGTACCAACTTTTCCCATATCCATAAATAGCCTTTGATTAGCTGATAAACACACACACACACACACACACACAAGGTGATTTCTATAGCAGGTCATCTACAGTATGCACACATCTTTGGTTGCAAATCCATCAAACCAATGGCTATGAGAGAATACTGCCTTTCTATCATGAAGAAAACCAGTTTAGACATCAGCCAATGTCTCGAAGCAGCATAATGTTTTACCATAAAATAACAAATTTAAACACACTCACTTGACTGAGGGGAGGAGTAGTGTCTTTGTCATTGCCACTGCAATGGTTTGATACTAAGCACCTTTGGTGTGCCGTTCAAATAATCTTAATGGTGATATAGAGGTCACAGGGTAAACAGCAGTTGTGTTGTCTTTGTTTGCTTTAAGTGTAGGTTAGCCTTGCTGTTTTTTGAGAGAGTGAGAGGATAGTTTTCTATGGATCCCTGTGTGTGATGGCATTCATCTGCAGATAGCCTAGTAGACTCCCAAGGTCAGGTATACAGTACAGCTTCAGCGTAATGTGACGCGAGCTTTCAGTCCAAAGACAGCACGCTTGAAGGGGCTTGAAGGCCACTGGAAATGAATCACACCACATTTTGCAAGCGTGTTTTCTCTGAAACCCATTTCCAGCATCCTTATGTCTATGCTATTGACCTTGCTCCACCTTTACCCCTGCTCCAGAAGACTGAAATGAGCTGAATCCCAATGACCTCCCTTGTGCCTAAGTCATTTTGAATTAGGGGTGGGAATTGATAGAATTTTATGAATATCGAATTGAAAATTGATAAAGAATTATATTGGTCCAAGTCTTTATCAATTTTCTTATCAAGTCCTCGGTGTTTAGAAGGTAGTCTACACAGGTATTTACTATCAGGCCTATATATGTAGCCTGTACAACTATGTTGACCATAACAGCTTATTAGAATTAGGGAGATCATGTGTGACTGTGTTCTCCATTTAAATTTTGTATTTAGAAAGACCTATTGGCCATGGACTGAAAAACATGCTGGCATTAATAAGAGTAATTGATAATGTCAGAGGGATATGATTCAAGTGAATGAAAGCATTTGATTATCGGTTTTACATGATTCTCGGTTGTCAACCACCCCTATTTTTAGCCCACAAAGACTTTTGGATTGACAGGTTCATGCCAGTCAAGTCTTTGAGTGTGCCTTGCTAAAGGTTAGGGCATTGTGATTCAGCCATGTTGTCCTCCACCTCTCAACCCACACTTGGGCTAGCCTGACAAGCCAGACTATAACATCAAAATGTGTAGTCTGGCCATGACCGATAGACCGGGTTCAATCCCTGGGGCAAAATCACTGGTTGTCTTTCAAACTGCCTCTGCACACAATAGGATAGCGCTATGACCAATGACAGCCATTTTAGTTGTTTTTTTGCACCATCGCAGCCCTGTCGTCATCATGCTAAGCCTGCGCAACGACTCTCTACAAAGCTAGAGCGTTGACCTACTGAGGCCCTATGGTGCATGGCTAGACGTACCAACCGTGCAAAACTATTTCCTACCGCTAGAAGATGTCTAGGCTACATTAAGGTTATACTTAACCCCATTTGTGTCCAGGTGCTGATCCTCCTCACTTCTGACTGACTAACATGCTCTAGACTGAATATCTGGCTCAATGAAAGTAGAGGAAACATAGAACGATACTATGGCATGCAGTGAGAAAGGATATGATAATTGCAGGCAGGCATCAGAGCACAGTGTCTGTCTTTTTGTGTATCTGTGTGTGTGTGTGGGTCGAACAATTTCATATATAGAACAAAAAAAGCTTTCTTTTTTTTTACACAAAAAGGAAAAATCTGATTTGTTTGGGTGCCTGCTGCAGATTGTTGTCTGACTGCTTCTAAATAAAGAAACAGCAATCACAGATAAATAGACAGAAAGAAAACAAACCAACAGGTTGTGTTACTTTGTAAATGAGTCAGCCTTGCCATTCTCAACGATTTGTTTTACATGATTCACCTTCTGTTGCTTTTATAAGGATCACAAGACAAGTTTACACTAACAGCGTGATTGAGCAATCTACTTTTGCAAGCCTATCAGACATGATCGTAATCTTCACCTGGTATTATAGCTAATCTTTGTTTTGAGATTATGGGATTTAGTATATTGACCATTGTTTCAAGAGAAAGATTGCAGATGATTAGCATTTAAAGAGGTATATTGAAAAGGATATTGGCAAGGACACTTTTTTTAGTCACCATTCATTCAGTACTGGAGCACCGTGGTAGTCCATTTAACTTCAGCTGTGGGAGTTTGGCCTGTGAGCATCAGCTATAAGGAAGTGGTTTGAAGGATTTTCCGTCTAAGTGGGGGGAAGCATTCAACTCAATCTTTATGATTACAATGTCTGTTTTGAAGACTAGTCATCTGGAAGAAACATTTCAGTTTAGAGCAGTCATCTGAACCCTAGAAGTAATTGAAGGAACACATTTTCTTGAGTGACTGGTTAATGTGTTTGTTAAATTGCATTTTAATAATCGAGTTTTTTTTTTTTTTTTAATGCTCTGTTTAAAATGAAATGCTTTAATATTTCATTGAGTTTTGGAGGTCATGATAACTTGAAAAAATATTGGCAACAAAGTGAATGCAAGTTACTGTGGAGTCATTCAAATGCATTCATACGACAACACTTGCTATGCGCTAATGCAGAGAGTACACAACTTTCTGCTTTTGGGAAGCTTTCAGTTGTTTCAAAATCCAGTCTGGTAATTTACAGACCTTTAAGACTCAATTAAGACAACTTCTTCCATAGCTATTCAAAACAGTAGTCATAAATTTCCTTGGTCGTCTTTTTGCACTCACAGTTTATATTGATGTTTACAGCATGTTATTGATAAAGTATGTTATTGTTAAAAATGAAATGCTCATCCATGATTTTTGGATATTTTAACATGTCTTTTTTGTAGGTGGCAGCAATTGATAGCGCATGACATACAAATCTTCAGATCTACAGATCTACAAAAGAGACCAACAGTTAATATATATGTTGATCTTTGATTAAATTGTTTACCAATGCAAAGCACTCTCCTGTGCTCTTTCCCTGTTTTGTTTTAAATTAACCAGGTAAAACCAGGTGGCACTTTGAAGACATGGGTATTGAAATAGCACAAACCTAAGACATGTGATGATAGACAGCAGAGTGAACAGCAAGGCAAGTCTACTGCTGTTCCTGTGGGTATCATTTATTTCGACCGGTGTGTGCTTGATAACGGCTCACTTGACTCTTTGGCATCTCATTGTGCACGTGGTTGGGCTCCTTTCTTAGCGCCTCCATCCTAACTCCAGTTATTGTCTTCCCGTTGTTTGTTTATCTTTCACTGGACTTGTCCTTTTCAGATTGTTTGCTGTTGTAGACTGATGCTTCAACCCAAATGGAACCCAAAAGGAATTGCCTTGTGTTATTAGTAACTTTTTTAGTGGTAGGATTCGGAAGGCTCGAGTGTAGTTTGATTATGTCTCAGTGCTACACAGGTGACAAGGCACTAGACTCAGGAACAGGAGTCATGAATCCATCACCAAGCAGTACAATAAAAATCTCTGAATGGTCTGAAATAACTTAGACATAAGTAACAGCCATGGAATAGAATTTCACTATAGTTTGTTTACGCTCCATAATAAATTGTTCTCTTCTATCACTAATAAGTCAGTGAAATTATATGTTTTTAATGCCTAATGAATGACTGAATGCAGTGAATGAATGAATTAGGTTTTATATGTGGTGTCATTTTGTAGAGGATTAGGTTTACGGGGAGTGCTTTTGTGGTGGTTGTATAAGGCTTACAGTAGGATGCCAGAGGTGTGCTTTGATAGATTCTCAATCTTTGCCAACCTTCCAGCTTCCAGCAGGGAGGTCTAAGGGCCCGACTTGAAATATCACTCAATAAAATAAAATAAAATAAAATAAAATGCTTTGAATGGGAGCCCTCCGGTCTGCAGATCATCTCTGGTATTGTTTGAATACTGCATGTTTTCTGAGCCAGCACCCTGACAAAATTAGGTTGGCGATCTGTGTGGCTTCACACTGTTTTCTAGACCTCAGGCCCTTGTTCCTATCTAGCACTTCTGAGTGTGGGCTCTTTTCTCAGGAAATAGCCTGCTTCGAATCAAGATTCATAGTTCAGGGTTCAAGATTCTAAAAGCCTTATTGTCTATCGCATAGTGACAGGAAATTCTCTTTGATATGAAGCTTAGACACTTGGGTTAGAAGAATGTTAAAAGATAATAATCCTTATTTATAATATCTGCTGGGTATGACAGAGTTTGTGTTGGTTTTCTTTTGGACAAGATGGGCTCTGAAGAAGCTGTAAGGAATTGTTTGTGATGGAGCCTTTCCACTGCACTCCATCCGTGGTAAAGAACTGAGAGTTTCCTCTGACGCGTGCCAGTTATAGCGGCTGCATACTTTTTTCTGATAGGCTGCAATACCCAGGTCAGGGCCGATTCAATAAGTGATTCAAACTGATTGGTATAGTGTTGCCAGAGAGTCCACCCACTGCTGGGCCATTTAATATACTACATCTCTATGGTGTGTGGGGGCAGTTCATGGTCAATGACCGTTCTTGTGTATTTAAAGTTTCACCACCTACTCATCTGTGTGTGAGTGTGTGTGTGTACGAGGATGTGGAATATTTGAACTAACAAACTAGAATCAAGGCACCCACCTTAACACGATCAACTCAGTAGAAATAAGTGATAGAAAACTGGATGCTCAAATGTCACCCATCCATTTTATTTTTCTTATGACATCCAATGCCACCGCTTGTGAGGAGGACGCCACTGGCAGACTGCCCTTGTCATCCATGCATGGATTATCTTCTGCCTGGAAATCCATGAGCCATTTCATCAGGCTGATATTAATCATAACCTGCCAATCAACCCTTGTCAGGCTCACCTCTTGGTGAGGAGTCTCAAGGATCTCTGCACTAGTTGCTAGGTGAACCTGTTCTGCTCGTAATTATTCTGTTTACAACAGGCGGTTGTTGTGGGACTGCTGTTGCATACCTCACCATGCCCATGCCAGAGCATTGTCACTTACTTGACACTTAGCACGTGAATGTGCACAGTTGCCATACGTTATGTGCACAGTTGCCATACATGTGACAGCTTTGCATATTCATACAGAAATATAAGTCTGTTAGTGAACTTGGAACAAAACATGCATCTGTGGAACACAGAGCTGTAAGCTTACATGCTGCTGAATGGACGTCAAATGAGACCCCATCGCTGACCATTCCAATGAAATGAGAGCGGTGCGATCCAGCCTGAGTGTGGTTTGCAGTGGACTCCTGTGAATATTCATCACTGTTGATTATCATCCAAAATCGCACTAGAAATAGGTCAGCGTCATTATAATCAGGTTTATTTACGACTGTACGTGGTAGTTTGATGTTGTTCTTTGGTGGAACATCTGATAGGAGTTAGGAAATGGAGCTTGAACTGGAATGGAGATTGTTTTTTTTGTTGTTTTTTTAATCAGGAAAGTATGAACATGTGTCAGAGTTGAGTATTTCTGGGAAAGCCTTTGGTTCCCATAAGTTCTCCAGACTTTGAGTTCTCAACAAACTGATGCTGGACCTTGTGGGGGCGCAAAGACAGATCAAACAGAAATAATCATATGGTGCGTTTACAGTTTCATCAATAATTAGACACGATACAGAAGATAGGCATAACATTTAATAAAATATCAGAAAATAAATGACAAATATATGATATACATATATATAAGCAGAAGATAAAGCTTTACAATTACAATTTCCGTACCGGTGTTACAGTGTGTAACAGCGGATCCTTTTTATGCTATTTTTTACATGACTAAATAAAATGGCATTGCCCCTGATTTGTGTAATGCGAAATCACAATTCATAAATAATGTGCTGTGAAAGGTAATTAGTGCAGGTGTTTTGCACACACTTATGCTCTGTGGGCCCCCCGGATGAACACGGTGGCTTGTAGCGCATAAATCAGGCTCCCTGTAACAGGCAGGAGTAATGACCTCCAGTGCGCTCAGACTCACACCACAGGGTTCGCCGCCGCATCGCCGACACCATACACCGAGCTGCCTTCTTAGAAAGTGAATCCTCTCACTATCACCCTGAAATGTAATTCCCGAAAAATAATCACCTTTAAGTCTACTTGCCCAGGTAGGCCGTAGCTGCGGTAACCACGTATTACAGACCAATTACTGTCACTTCATAAAGGCGTGTATCAAGTCTTTACTACCTCAGCTGCCATGTTAGAAGTACTTTACCCATGTTAGATGCTGTGTAACATTTGATGATGTTTTAATACGATCGTCACATTATACTAGCAGCAACATACTGCCAACTTTTTTCCCCATCAAGTTATACTGCCAGGATTTTTTTCTCTGCTGGGTTTAGTGAAATGCCTACCATAGTTTCTCCAAATAACTGTGTATTGACTACATAATTTAATCCTTATAATTTGGACAATCTATAAATCCTAATGTTTGGTTCGGCACTGGCACCTGATCATTTGTTTTGGCATGCCAATCCACTCCACAGCCGTTGTATTCGGCTGATACGATCTATGATCACTTGTCCACAGAATTCATTCAAAAACCGGATGCAATATTTTAGGAGCATGTAATTAAACAGTCATTTCCATGGCAGCTCTAGTGCACACAGCCCAGCAGAACTCGCATGTGTCCGTGTCTGTGTGTGCATACTGCAGAGAAATACATCTAAATATAATCAGGTAAAGACATGAAAAGCAATACATTTATTTTGGTCAGAGAACTGTCCTTGGACAAATGACACAGTTTGTCTGCACCCCCAGGGCATGGAGCCAAAGTCAGTTTCTCAATTTCATGGCAGTTTCTCCATGGTGTGGCCAAGATATGGCAAGCCAGAAAAAAGTGCGTAGAAAATATAATTTACCCATCTTTACTCAGACAGTACTGTACCAGTAAAAGCACTATGAAAAGACATATCTATCTATCTATCTATCTATCTATCTATCTATCTATCTATCTATCTATCTATCTATCTATCATAGAAAAGCAGTGAAATAATGATTCTCAGACAAAAAACATTTCCCCAGATTTGCCGTCAATATATTGCTTCATCACTTATTTGAAGATCTTTAACATACAAGGAGTAAACATTCATTTACAATTATCAGTGCTCAGCATGAAGTTAGACAGGCACACTGACCCAATTTAATATTTTTAGAATAACTTAACTTACAGTAAAAAAAAAGGTGCACTGTAGATGATTTTTAGGGATCAGGATCAGATGCATGATAACAAAAAAAATGTAAACATTTATCTTTTTTTGTCCAGTAAAGAGGAGTAGTCATGTAATCCTATCACTCTGTCAAAATGTAAGCTGCAGTTGATGATGTTTTTTGTTTGGGTCATTGTAGAAAGCCTATGATCAGTCCAGATGGGTAGCTGAATGACAAAGTCTATACAGAGTCTATAGTCGTACAGAGTTGATCATCACTCCTACCAGAAGACGGGGGTTGACCCAAATTAATTTATGTATCCACAGAATCCCATGCATACATACACAGCATAGCCTAAGACCAATGCTCACAACAGGCACTTCTTTTTGTTCTTCTTTGTGTAAATGTCAGTAAAGCTATTTGTTTTATGTGCTGTAATGCCTTACAGATTTGATGAGCTGTAGCTTTAACGATGTGTGGCAACAAATGATATTAAACATCATGTCATAAAAAACAGGATTATTTTTTCTAATGACTAGGCTTCTTGATTGTTGTGCCATATGGTTACCCTTGCAAAATCATGCAAAATACTGCCAGTGTGGACAGTGTGCGTTAGGTTACTGTGTTTTTTTCCCATCTGTTGTGCTGCCAAACTGGGACCAAACGCTAGCAAAGTGGAAATGCAAAGTCAAGAAGTGTGTTCAGATGCGTGCGCATGAGACACACAGTAGATATTGCTGAGAAGACCCTCATTCTGTCATATTGTGGCAAAGGCATCTTTGGCTTTTTAGAGTTTGTTGGTCATCACCATCATTTTGCTGAGCCTGACAAACAGCCTCCAATCACACTAGGCAAAGAGATAGATTAGACAACAAGCCCGCAGACACAGAACCAGTTACTGCAATAACCACTCCATCACAGTCATTTGCCACAACTCTCTTTTCTGCCCATGGTACATCTGCTTAATAGTTCTGAGGAAATGGTGACAAACTCAGGTGCTCTGATGGAAACGTCACTGCCAGAGTGGCTCACTGTTCATCACACTCATTCGGCCCGACACTGGAAAAGCACCCATTCACAGCATGACAGCAGAGACTCTTAAGAGAGGCATGAGTCAAGGGCTGGCACTGAATGAATTGAAGTGTGTGTGTGTGTATGTATGTGTGAGTATGCGTGTGTATGTGTGTAAGTATGTATGTGAGTGAGCGTGTGTGTGTGTGTGTGTGTGTGCGTGTGTGTGTGTGTGTGTGTGAAAGAATAAGTATATATTTGTGTATGTGTGTGTGTGTGTGAGGGGGGTTTACACATGCATGCTATGTCAACAACACAACATTTCAAGGTCTCGAAGAAGACTGCTTGAAAAGGTGTAACATATAATGTGAATTGCAATTTATTAGCCTCATAAGGCCAGTAAAAGATGCGTAGATGTGTCCTAAGCATACATCATAAAACAGCAATTTACTGCTTCTCAAGAATAAATAAATAGATCATGAAGGTTTCAGGGCAGATTATGTTGTAGAAGATCAACTTAAATGACTCTGGATGCACACATGTGGTATCACTGCCAATGTAAACCTCTGTAAACAACATCAGGTAAATCTAGTGCATAAAGAGAGAAGCAGTAACCCCAGCATCAGCAGCACCAGTGGACTCAAGCATCTTGTGTCGTACACCACATCCAAGTAACAGTGCCTGAGAGGACCCAGCATCCCATAGCCCGACAGTGTCCACGTTAACCAAGCATCCCAGACTACATAACAGTGCTTATGAAGACCCAGCATATTCAATGCACATGAGCCTATGCAGTATGGGAATGTGGGTTTGTGTTCGCCTGCCTTTCAGGACCAACTATCAACTATCCACACTCACATAGAGGCCCATTTCCCACAAAGGACCCAAACTTAAGCCTGGGCTGAGCTTATTTCTTCATCCCACTCCATCTCTTTTCATCGCATCTCTACTCATTCTCTCAACAAAGCCTGTAATAATGCTACATGAAGTAGTGTTAGATGTTATGACATACTGACTCCATGTACAGTATCTTTGGTCATGCCCTGGAGAAGCACAGCATATTTCTGCTCAACTGCACTCCACTCTGAGGCTAATTAATCAATCTATGAAGCAATGAATCTGATCGCAGGAAGCTGAGAGGTTTAGTTTTGTGGTAAGTTAATCTCACATGTGACAGGCTGTGATTTTCCCTCCTCTTATCTCCCCAGAATTCATTACTTATATTTAAACCACAAGAGCAAATCGAACAGTAAACGGTGATTTTTAAATATCTAAGTGAGGTACAAATACAATGATCCACAGACTCCTGTCTTCTTCCCGGTTCAAATGAAAAACACACTGACACTGATGCACTGAACTGGATTCCAATGCCCCAAAGGCCTGTATACTGTTCAGAGGCAATCCGTCTGTCAGTCAGTGTTTTGTTTCCTAGTTACTCATTATCCAAGCGCTGAATCTGACTGAATGTTCGTTTGACAGATTCATTGTACCGCTGCAGGAAAAGGAAGGAAAGAGACACTTCCAATCCGATTGGCATTTCATTGGAGTCATCTGAGTCACTGATTAATGATTGGCTACCTATTCTCACAGTCCATGCCCCAGTAACCCTCCTCCACCGGCACAATTCATCCGGCTTGCATTGGATTGCCTCTACATTGATCTGCTATTACATCTATGTTAGCCTGAGGGGGGTTACAGGTCCCAACTGCATTGAAATGCACCAGGAAAGTTAACCATTATAATACACTATAAACCATTATCTAACAATCTCACAATGGGACAACTGTCTTAGGCAGGGCATCATTTAAAACTGCATATACAAATGCAGGCATTTTTTCTCCATTCTGGTGGCATAATAAGCTCATCTGCGAGATACAGTATCCACATGTCCACAAATAGAGGTCTTAATGTTTATTTCTGTGGCGGTCTGGTGTGTGATTACCCAACACTGTATCGAGATATCAGACACTTTTCCATACTGTGTGCATTGTAACATCAACAGTATATGCATCGCCTGAAAAATATAAAACACACACATTTCTTCATTTATCTCTGTGGACGCCTTTTTGGAAGACGTTGTCATTATCCTACACCGCTTCCAGCTATGAGGCATCTCTCTCTTAGACTTGAAATGTTAATATCACATGGCAAAGGCATCTTGAGAGAGTTCCAGAAATAGGAACTGTCACATGTCTTGTTTGACTACAGATGGCCATGTGTTACTTTTTTATGCTGGCTAAAATGTAGCCGAGTGGTGTGTAAATCTCTCTTTCCCTGCCGTTTTGAAATAATGACCTGTCGGAGGCGAAGTGATGCTGCGGCTCTGTTTGCCACTTTTTATTTTTAGCTAATCTCGACAAGAAGCACAGCGGGGGCAAACTGCTGTATGTGGTGAAACAAGAACATGAATAATTAATATGCTGTTATTAATGAACTTCTAAATGTTATGTTAATGAAACTGATTTCAAGTATAATTTGTCTGCTCGGATACCATTGTCATTTCAGCCGTCGCATGCAACAAGAACTTACTATAATGGACTTGATAATGAAAGGCATACACATGCTGTGACAAAAGATCGCCATTTCAAAGACTGCTGGTTGCTGGGAATGGTATCAGTGTTGTAAACAACAAAGAAAGATCACTGACCAAATTCGCCTCCCCCAACTATTTGGTCTCTCCACCCAGGGGTGCAAGCAGGCATGTAAGCATGGGACATCTCCACACTTAACACTGGACACTGTCAGACAGATCGGCACTATCTAACTTTTCAAAGAGTTCATCTTTTCTTATTACGCCCCTATTGTCATCAACTCAGTGTGACAAACAAGTAAGGTGGCCGCAACCTGTCCTCCAAACTCCACTGTGTGAACTTCAGGGAAGGGAGAGACACCTCTCAGGAGTGTTTTATTTGATCTTTGGGTCAAATACAAAGTTACTTTGGACTACAGTGTCTGCTAGGAAACATAAACACATGTGACTTTACTCAGCATTACTTATCCTACCTTTAGTACCACACAGCTAGGGTTCTGAGAGGTTCTAAACAACACATTATAGGGCTCTCTGACAACTGTAAGAAGCTTTTGATATACATTGCAAGACAGTTCCAGTCATACAACACTAAGCTCTCTAGCTAATCAAGCATGTTTAATCTGCATTAATCATCATCATTTGTCTTTTTAAATGATTACAATTTGAACTTTAATATGATGGTGGTAATACTGATATCATAGCTTTTACATATCGTAATCAAAATGAATGTATGTCATTTAGCTGGGCCCTTTTTTGAATGGTGAGGAAGGCCTGCAATGTTCACTTGATCTGGGGTGTGTATGTATTGATTCATGTCTCTGGTTAACATCAGTGCCTGAACAGCTGCTTTTGTAAGACTTGTTCTATCACGGAACTGCCAGCCAAAGTGATTTATCACCCCACCAAATTAAGACGTCTTTAATTAGTCAGCTGAATGGCTTGTCAATATAGAAAATAAGAAGTAAACAATCATTTAATCATGCATACCAAACAAACACATTTTCTCCGACTCAGTCTGTAATCCACGAGTATTAGACTTATAGGAGACTCAAGCCTCACAAAAGCCTTACTGCATTCCCAGCTCAGCTGAAATACCCTCCAGACTCCTGAACGCTGAAGCTCAGGATCACTGGGGCAGGGTTATAATGCAAATCTCTTTCTCTTTGTGGAAACACAAGTCAACCCTCTCTCACTTGTGGCACTTCGTGGAAGCAGAGGCACATATCCCCAGACCAGCAGCTGGGACGTCTCTGTCCTTCGCATGGTAACAGACTGCAGACCAAACTGCACCGTGAAGGGTAAAGTCCCCAGAAAGTCTTCAGTACTTAAGCACAAGCAGAGTTTTCTTTCATGTGTGCATGACAGAGGAAGAACGGTATTTGTAAAGGAAAAAACAAAAAAAGAAAAAAAAAAAAAGAAAAATGTTTCCTTTTCCATCTTTTTCCATCTAAGTGTTTAAACACATGTGAGATTCCTCTGGAGGGCAGTAGAACTGGGTAGACCATGTCTAGATCCATTTGTGTGCCTCACCAAAGTGCTTGGCTAAGGTGAAAAAGGACAGTCAGAGGGAGATGGAGTGCCTGCTCACACGAGACGCCGTCTCTCAGCTCTCACTTCGTCAGGTGATCTCAAATTGTGTGCCCCTCCCAGGAGGCTCATGCATACTTTCTATATGCTAAGCACTGGATACATTTCTACTCTTGTGGTCATGTGCGGTAAACAAGCTACTGGATATACTGGCCAAATAGCTGGACATACATAATAAACCTCTGTGTGGGTGGGAAAGATGGTTGGGTAACCTAAAGGAAGTAAAGTTGGCTTATTTCTGTCTTTATGCATTCACTGTTAACTCATCCACACAACAACATGTCCATTTTCTTTTGTTAGGTGGAATTAGCAGTGTTAAGCAGTTTTAGTGTGTGTGTGTGTGTGTGTGTGTGTGTGTGTGTGCGCGTACGTGTGTGTGCTTGACTGCGTGTAGCTGTTGGTGTTATCACTGTTGTTCATTAATTGTTCCACTAAGAGTAAACAGCTTTGGCGATGGCACAAGCTGAATGAGGTAGAATGAGCCATTGAAGAGCATGTTTAAGGCAGTTAAGGGAAACCGTTTCATTTCCGTCTCTGTAATCAAACACCCTCAAGCATTCCCAGACTGGGTCCACTCTTAAATGCCTGCAATTATTCAACAAAGCACCTCACCACTATGCTAGACACAGCCACCTCACCACTATGCTCGACACAGCCACCTCACCACTATGCTAGACACAGCTACCTCACCACTATGCTCGACACAGCCACCTCACCACTATGCTAGACACAGACACCTCACCACTATGCTAGACACAGCCACCTCACCACTATGCTCGACACAGCCACCTCACCACTATGCTAGACACAGCCACCTCACCACTATGCTCGACACAGCCACCTCACCACTATGCTCGACACAGCCACCTCACCACTATGCTCGACACAGCCACCTCACCACTATGCTCGACACAGCCACCTCACCACTATGCTAGACACAGACACCTCACCACTATGCTCGACACAGACACCTCACCACTATGCTCGACACAGCCACCTCACCACTATGCTAGACACAGTCCCTGCTCTAAACCTATTCACCACTATGCTAGACACAGCCCCTGCTCTAAACCTATTCACCACTATGCTAGACACAGTCCCTGCTGTAAACCTATTCACCACTATGCTAGACACAGCCCCTGCTCTAAACCTATTCACCACTATGCTAGACACAGCCACCTCACCACTATGCTAGACACAGCCCCTGCGCCCCTGCGCCCCTGCTCTAAACCTATTCCTGGTGAATAATAAAAAGCATCACCATCACCATTATCACCACCAAGAGTTGCACGAAAGGTGCCCACCAACATTACAAAACATTTCAAAACAATACAAACCAGATAAACTATTTGTCAAATGATCACATTTCCTTGTGCTGTTTTATTATTGAAGGCATGGTCTGTGATAAACTGCTCTTTATGGTTCACTAGCGGTCCTTTCTGTTTGCGCTCAAACAAACTCTTGGGCTGGTACAGCCCTGAAATGGAAAAATGAATCAGAATCTGCCATACAATATTCCAGCCAATCAATGTAGGGAGAGTTGGGTTGAATTGGCTGTCAGGTTCACATGTCAGCCATCTTTCTTCTGGACTGAGAACTTTACCTTTAAAGGTTCTATGGCAG
This sequence comes from Tenualosa ilisha, assembly GCA_015244755.2. Taxonomy (NCBI): domain Eukaryota; kingdom Metazoa; phylum Chordata; class Actinopteri; order Clupeiformes; family Clupeidae; genus Tenualosa; species Tenualosa ilisha. The sequence continues at coordinate 585,707 of PYXC01001671.1, forward strand.
AAAATTGAAGAGACTGTTTATTAGCACAGTCCAGTCCAGTTGTTGTGGGGTTCTAGCAGCTACTGGGCTCACTCTGTGGTGTTAGGGCCTCTGCTGAATTAGGCATAGTCTTTAATTTCAAACCAAGCTCTTCTGTAGTTACAATGCTTGTAACAGAGCAACTCTGATGGGAAAGGAAACTTAGACCTTTCTTTCAGTCTGTTATTTTGGTGTGCGTGACATTCTGAGAGCTACCAGCAAGCCTTGTAAAATAAATTCAACAGGAGTCACTATAACTGTAAAAAGCTTGTAATTCCTCCTTTGGCTTCCAGTGGGAAAGTGGGAATTTACAAGGGATTATAGACAGGATAACGAGCATTCAAACTTTTTTTGTATCTGTCAAGCACAAGAGAGTATGCTTATCGTTTGCCGCACCGAGAAACTCGTATTTGCGTGTGCTGGGATTTATCTGAACTTATTAGAGGCTTGTTGTGCTTATTCTTAAAACAACATGTTTTTATTTGAAGATTATTCATTTGCATGAAACATTACAAACAGATGAGCTCACATAACTCACTCAAAAACCATGGGGAGACTATCATAGGCTTTCTTATTATGCGTCCGCCTCAGAGGCTTATATTTACCAAGATTCATTCATCAGGATTTTTGCAATGAGTTTGAGGTCATAATAAAAAAGACTGGTTTTCACCTCAGCCTGATCTGAGAGAATATCAATCTCCGTTTGCCTTGAGTCTCTCCTGTTTTACATGATCAATATGCTCCTCAAATTGAATTAAATCAACACTCAGGTGTGAACACAGGTCAGCATTCAACTCTCTTAGGTGCTAGGGATCCTGTGTGTGTGTGTGTGTGTGTGTGTGTCTGTCTGTTTGAGTGTATGTGTGTAAATAACCCATTGCTACACCGTAGCTTTACTATTAAACACCATGTGATGTACAAAGTCATCGTTAAAAGCACACTGATGTATAGTATACGTGTTCAAAAGCAAGGCAAGAGCTAGGATTAGGGTTTAAGCAGTGTGCCATGACACAAAGAATATATTAGTTGCTGCAGTGTGCTTTGTGGTGTCGTTCCAGTGTAATATCAAATGTTTATTATATCTTACACTACCAGACAGCTGTTGCTCCATAAGTGTGATGTAGTTTAGGTGTCAGACTCATGTCTTTGGCCCTTCCCATGTGCTTCTTTTCTTGGGTTTCACACAGGCGTTGAGAAGACCACTTGTCTTTTAGTGCCATAACTAATTAGTGTGCCTCCATTTCCACACCTTATTCTTTGGAAATCTTTATGGCCCAATATATTCTGCTTCACTTTCATGCCATCTGAGATGGTGCATACATACTGTAGATCCCTTTCTTGCAACACTGGTAGTTCTCACAAACATTTCAAAGACTCACTTTATTGCAGCACAGTAGACTGGGCGGAATTCGTGCAACCACCTGGTGTAACTGGAAAAAATAGGCAACAAACACACGCACACACACGTACACTCACATTCACACACACACGCACACACACACACACACACACACACACGTACACTCACATTCACACACACACGTACACTCACATTCACACACACACACACATTCACACACACACGCACACACACGCACACACGCACACACACGTACACTCACATTCACACACACGCGTACACTCACATTCACACACACACGCACACACACGCACACACACACACACACACACACACACACACATTCACACACACACACACACACACACACGTTTATGGTGAGGAGGTGTAACCCAGTGCTGGTTAAGCCATCTGCAGCTGGACCAAGAAACCGCAGGACCCAGACTGTCTCCACTGGCCAGTTAATGTCTGTCTCTGTCCCTCTTGTTATTTTTGTAGGCTCTGCCACAGTGTTGGTAAACTACTGCAGTCTTGGCCTCTACAGAGTCAGCTGTTGTTGAAATGTCGAGTATGTCAGATGTGTGTGTGTGTTTGTGTGTGTGTGTGTGTGTGTGTGTGTGTGTGTGTGTGTGTGTGTCACCATCACCTTACTCAGTCTGAAACCTCAAATCCCTCCACACTTGCTTGCAACCAGTCTGCCAGGAGTCAAATAAGGAGTTAAAGGAAATCAGTAATCATTCAGATAACATTAGCATATTACCAATAAGTGAGTGTAAATGGAGCGAATTTAACAGCGGCTGAATCTGTGTGGAGAATCCATGCGAGCAGCTGTCTGGCAAGCACTGCATATTCATTGGCCTCATGCAAGGGAGGAAGTTCACCATTCTGACTGGAAGAATGGCCGTTAATATAACGTTCCCCATCTGCAGCTGGGGTTCTGTCTTTTTCGGCTGACATCTTCAGATGTCGTAAGTGGCCTCTTCACTTAAGTAAAGGGTTCCCTAGAAAAGGAGCAGTGCACAATTTTTTGATTAATTTCAAACAAACAAATGGTGAAATCGGAGCGATGCCTTGCCTCGCCTCGCCTCGTCTCGTCTGTCTCTGAGTCACCCAGGAGACTGTGGTGCATCTGTCGAGGGAGGAAATAAAATGGTCTCCTTTTTTAACGACCGTCTACAGTCCCACACGTTTTCCCTCTCGGCAGCACTCCAGTGTCAAAGCAGGAGGGCAGCGATTGACACAAACTTCCTCTGATCTGTATGAAGGCAACAGAGAAGGTGGGATTATCTGTTCCCTCCTTTTACGTCCAGAGAACCATCTCCACCACACACATGTACAATACAACACACATTCACACCCATACCACACACACACACACACACACACACACACACACACACACACACACACACACACACACGCTCTAACAACTGGGTGTGTCTGGAAAAGATGTTTCACAGCCGTTTGAGAGTCATGGTCTGCTGTGTGAGTTCTGGTCCAGTATCAGACGCAGCTAAGCCAGGATTATAAAATAATCAAGTCTGCTCTGATGTCCATATGTGTCTGCAAAGCATCACCGTTTTAGTGGTTTCTTTTCGCATGAGTAGTGCAGCACTGACAAATTACTATGTCAGATGTTTCATGCCTTACAAATAAGATTTCTGCTTGCATTACCAACCAAATATATCAATTTATCAACCTCTTCCTGGTGATGATTTTTGTACTAAAACAAATGACACATGTAAGCACACATCAGACACACATCCCTGATTGTTTTTCTGAAGTCAAGTGACGAATGTATCTGATAGATAGCTGAAAGATAAAAGAGGTAAAGGTCTTTTGGTGTGGGGTATCTTTTCAGTCTGAGATGAGCCTCTCCTCTCCTCAATCCACCTGTTTCCTCTATAGGGGCCATATGCTGAAGGGGGAACACAAAGCTGATTGGTGGAGAGCACACACACCACTGTTAGACTGTCAAAGTTTAAAAAATGATCAATCAAAGATTTATTGTGCTCCTTGTCCAAGGGGTGTTGAGCTGCCCTGAATAGACATCTATTTAGACTGGGGTGGCACTGATAAACTCCTTTCACTCTGGCCAACAAGGCAAAGACTATTAATAACCTGGCTGTCACTTCACCATTCTCCTCACAGAAAATAGTAAATGTCATTAATAACAGCCGCTGTCACCTACTGACGTCCCCCATGATTGTTCGGATCGGTGTGATGGGACATTGTTGTTTTAGGCCCCGTGATGCCAAAAAACTATTCTTGTATAGTCTAAATAGAAATGCCTCACACCCTGGGCCTCATGGCAACACAATATGTGCCCCATCCTCTCACTTTAACAGTCAACTACATCTACAGTACGTTATATATATTTCAATTTTAGACAACTAAGCAAACGCTTTGGAAAAAAGCGTCTGTCAAATAATGAACCACAGTTTGTTTGGAAGGACACACACACACACACATCCACTCACTCACACACACACACACACACACACACAAACCACTGAGTGGGCCCCTTTCTAATTCTTTGCCAATTTTAATGAATACGCTTGAAGGACAAACATGACTTTTACACAAGAGATTTCACAAGTAGTCTAAACCACAAACATATATGGACCTATTAATGTAATAACTCAGTGTGTGTTCAACAAACTCTCGCTAGCAAAAAAGGATAATAACCTATTTTACCATGAAATAGCCCACTGACAGCCATAGGCTTTATACAAGAATGCATTTTAGATGGGCAGCTAAGGGACATTTCCCGCTCTTTTTCAGCTGTCAACTTACAATTAGAACTATTTTTTTCAGGTTTATTTTCAGTTGTTAAAATTAGTATGAACTAATTGGTCGTGGCAAAAATTGATGCAGACAAACAGCACAGAGCAGACGAGTTTCATGTCTCACAGTAAAGATTCCTCCCATTTCAAACAGTTGGTTTGACTGACTGACAGGATAGGCCCCCTTTGGACAGCAGTTTTGTGTGTGTGTGTGTGTGTGTGTCTGTGTGTGTGTGTGTGTGTGCGTGCATTTGTGCACCTGTTGGTTGTCCTGCCTCAGGTGCAGATAAATATTTATTTATTTATTTGCCTCTTCTGGCATCTTTTACTAAAAGTTCATTAAACATGAATATCAGAATTACTTAAAGCTTATAGACAATTCAATTTAACCTTTGACCCTTATCACATCCCAAGCAGTTGTGTGTGGGAGGTTGGCACTTTGTGCATGCGACATTTGTTGGGAGATTTTTAAAGCAGGTTTCCTCCAGCCTCGGAAAACACCAATACATCACTTCAGCTGTGCCACTCTTCTACATGCATCCTTGATCCACAGCTGACACCAGTGGATCTGGATGTAAAACTGAAAATGTGAACAAGTCTTGATGTGGATGTCAGAGCTGAGGTGCCACCGCCTCAACTCTCAGAACTGGGAGAGGCATAGATTTTTGAGGAAGTCACATGATTTCTGAGTGCCAGCGGCAGTTTTCTAGTTTTTTTTTTAATGTAACATACAGTATATATATATATATATATATATATAATTGCTCTTTGGGCTTGCCATAGCATTTTAAGCAGGCTAAGAAGAGACTAAAACCCTCCTAAAATAGCCCTGGTTGTGACACTGTTGTTTACACATTATCCCAATCCAGCAGCTGCACAGAGTGTTTAAGAGCTAAGCTGCAAATGTGAGGTGCTGTTAATTCCATAACTATAACTCGGTTTAGGGCCTCTCTGGCAGCTGTGCCAGAATACACTTTAAATAGATAAGTAACAGCACCAGGTATGTAATTGGTGTATAAAATAAATGTAATCCCCTTGTGTTCACACGCAGACCAGTGGAACACACAGTGGAGTGATTACCAAGTGGAGACCTTTTTAGACCCATACACTCAACTTGTTGAATATATAGATTGGTGTATCTTGAACAGTCCTTTTCTAGGTGTGTGTGTGTGTGTGTGGGGGGGGGTCATCATTAAATGCAATTCAACTTGATTTCCATGTATATAGTACATGTACTTATATACCTATACTTGTATAATGCCATTAACTGATGGAGGAAGGACAATAATCCCTGTGAGAAGCACCTAAAATGGACAGCAGGAAGGAGGTAGTTTTGACTTTCCACGTTTCCAAGTACACTATGAGTGCTGCAGAGAGTCTGAGGTCACCACAGGTTTGTTGCTTCTGAAAATGGCCTAAAAAGGACGTTTCGAAGCTGGGAAGCCAGCTAGTGAAGGCATTGCGTTCAGCAACTGTCTCTGGAGTTATTGAATTTGTTTTAATAAAACAAGTAGCTTTTAATATGGTTTGGATGGAGAAATGTTGAAATGTATTGTGGCTCTGTGATACGTTATATTGGTTTTAGGGTTTAATAAAATAATATGAATAAATTATTTCACTTTTTATGAGCAATTCACCTCATCTGAAAATACAGTTATTAATTTTTCTTTTTGAATTAATTAGAATATTTGAATTGCAGTTAACCTTGGGCCCTTAAAATATAATTAAACTGTAATAAATTAATAGGATACACTGTTGTCACAATTTCTATTTCTTAAAACTCTTTAACGCAGTTTTTATCTAGCCAAATGAATGGATAAAACGAATAAATTACTAATTTTACGATCCATTCACATTTGAATCCTTGGTCTATTTATGAAATTGCTAAATCCCTCAAGTGTTCTACCTTAATGGGTCATTTCATTGAACCTAATTTGAGTTTTTGTCATCCCAACATTACATTATATGCTGAGATCATTAGGATATAACTTCTTGCATTATTTGAGACACAAGTATATGCAAGAAAAGGCTATACCAGAACTCACACACCAATAAATAGTCTATTAGATGTATATTAGATGTCTATAAGATGTGTGCAAGAAATGCATTTCTGAATATAATAAGGGTGCAGAAGCTTGACCTTGACATCTATAACTAGGTGTTATTATCAACCTCTTCAGAAAACCTAGACAACTCTGCACACAGATGCCAGTGTGTGTGTGTTTGTGTGTGTGTGTGTGTGTGTATGTGTGAGAGAGAGAGAGTTAGTGAGTGAGTGAGTGAGTGAGTGAGAGAGTGAGTCAGTGTGTGTATGAAGGAGAGAGAGAGAGAGAGAGAGAGAGAGAGAGAGTTAGTGAGTGAGTGAGTGAGTGAGAGAGTGAGTCAGTGTGTGTATGAAGGAGAGAGAGAGAGAGAGAGAGAGAGTGAGTGAGTGAGTGAGTGAGTGAGTGAGAGAGTGAGTCAGTGTGTGTATGAAGGAGAGAGAGAGAGAGAGAGAGAGAGAGAGAGAGAGGTGTTGGACATTCTGTTTCCATTTCTTCTTAGAACACTGACATCAAACAGTTTGTCTGTTTACATTAAAGAGGTGCAATGAAATAGGGAATAAATTAGAAAAACACAATAAAAAAAAAAACTTCTGTTTGTGTGGTGTTAAGCACCGCACCAGGAAACAGTGTGTTGTTTGACACCAGTGTTGTAACATAATTAATTTTGAGAGAGACAAGAGAACATAAGTAAACAGCACACAAGACAGAACGAAATTCACGGAATGTGAGAAGGTATTAGTGTCTAACAATCTGATGTCATGCTCTCATGTGATGTTCCATACTTTGCTTACAATCAAGAACAAAAATCTGAAATCCTGGCTCTGTTTGTATCAGTGACATTAGTTAGCTATCCACCTCAAAGGCAGTGTTGATATCAATCAAAGACACATAATCAGCTTTGACACTTGACACATTTTTATTGTCAAAACTTTGAACATCCTATCAAAACATGTAGCATTTGATGGTGGGAGACATGAGTTGAAGTTGATGTGATATAATATGGCATAGTATGATGCTGGAAGTTTACCAACCGAGACTTAACAATCATGCCAGAGAAGAAGGTAATTTTTCGTCTCATTTACTGACAGGTTTTTATGTTTATTAAGTATTTCAAAAAATTTCAACTTAAAATATTTTAAGAGATTCAACACATAGAACAGTAGAAGGCCCTCATTTGTTTCATCAGCAACTGACAGTGTGTGTTTGAGATGCAGTGTGTGTTTGAGATGCAGTGTTTGTGTTTGAGGGGCTTGGAATGAGAAAGGTCTAGAGTTGCAGTTTCCCCCCAAGAGATCCCAAACTTGAGGCATTTTCTATGAAAATTCAATGTTTTGTTAATAATGAGTTCACACCATTTTTGCATAGTGAGGAAAAATAATCCACCTCTATCAACTGCACTACAAACCACTAGCACTGCAATTTTGATTCATTCTTTTGCAAGTCTAAGACTACTAGGTATGTTTCCACTTTGTTTGTCATGTAATAATAGAAAAAGATTCAGCTGACATATCACTTTAATACTTCATTATTCTGCCAATTTCTTCGGTAAAAAAACCTTACGAGAAACTTGCTTATTATGGACTTTAAGTAACCAAACTGAACCTGAAAGCCTCATTGATCATAGTCAAAAGTATAGTGTATAAACCAGTCATATACAAGTCTAATAACATAATATAAAACTTTATAATACCAGCCCCACAGACATATTTGCTACAGATATAAGACAACACCTAAATAACAAACAATGGTTTTGCAGCACAACCAACCACTGGAGAGGTCAAGATTCCACATTGTCACATCTACCGTAGGGGCCAAGGGACCAGACATGAGAATTGGGCACGGTACGCTGCAGGCGCACGTGTGACGTCAGGTGACCGCACGAGGCCCGTCAGCACGTTAGACACACAGTAAGAGGACATGGTGAGCCATAGATGCGCACATTGACCCCACATCACAGCGGTGGGGGAGGTGTCCCCGACAGCTCAGGAACAGCACTAGCAGCAGCCAACAGGATGGGGCAGGGAATAGGTGTGATGTCCAGGCTATAAAGTGGGTAAAGGGGTTACCACTGGCCCAGCTGGTTGACTGACAAATGCCCTGCACAGAGACTCCTTTCCAACCATTGACATCGTTTTGACAAAGCCTGTCCTCTGCTCTGAGCTCAGAGGCATACCAAGAGCTGTTCCAACCTCTTGAAAGAGAGTTAGTTGGGACGTAGTCGCCTCACACCCCTGATTAAGTGGTTGTGCACCCAGGGTGACGTCGTTCCAACCAACGTAGCACACAGGGATTGCTACCAGGAAGACTTTGAGTGTCAAGAGTGTTTTGCACACTAAGAGACAAACACGTGCCATTTCAGCGAGTACAGAGACCTGGTGGACATGGCTCTGGCAGTCTACATCGTTCTCTACACTGGCGAAGTTAGGCTCCGACACAGAAGTTGTTCCCAATCAGGGCCCAGGCTGTCAGCCGCCACAGGGCAGGTGACAGGTGAAATATTGCGTCCCTCGCTTGGGACAGCGGTCCCTACAGGTGGGCAGTGCCCAGGGGTCTCCCTGTATGAGGGAGATCAGATCTGAGAACCATGTCTGTGTAAAACAGTGGGGGACTACCATGGGCATGCCAGTGCGTCTGAGCTCAAGGGGGGTGGGGTTGTCATTCATGATCATGAACCACAGCGGGCAGTGAGTGCTCTGTTTTCGACGGGAAGAGGTCCACCTTCGCTGTCCTGAATCTGTTCCAGATCATTCGCACCAATTGGGGATGGAATCTCCAATCTGTGGCCAGCAGGCCTCCTCTGGACATCTCTGGAGCTCATGTGTATCAGTCCCAGCAGGACCACCCATGCAAGGAGGCCAAGAAGCCTCTGGTATAGGTGGACTCTCATGTAAGCATGCGAGGATTGACATCAGCCATCTGTCTGAGAGACAGATGATGTTTGTGACAGTGTCCAGTGAGAGCCCCAGAAAGTCTGTGCACTGTCTGGGGTTTAGCACACTTTTGTTCACTGTCCCAACAAGCTCAGGTGCTGGAGGACATGACTCACGGGACGATGTACAGATGAGGGGATGATCCAGTCGTGATCCAGTCGCGTTGACGTACACCTGTTTCAGGGTGAGCATGCGGAACAGAATGCACTTGACATGGCTGTTCAGGCGTCTCAGGTCTAAGATCAGTCTCTTGCCTCCATCCCTCTTGGGAATAACAAAGTACCGGCTGTAGAAGCCCTGTGGCTTGTCTGCCGGGGGGAGAGTCGAAACATCGCCTTTCATAGGTAGCTGGGAAATCTCCTGACGCAAAATGTCCACGTGTTCCTCCGGAACGATTGAGTGGACAATGCGATTGAACCTCGGAGCGTGCAACTTGGAGCATGTAGCCCATGGAGATTGTGCAGAGAGCCTAGTGAGTACAGTATGGAGGGCGTCCACTTGGTAGACCTGGAGGAGAGCCGCTGTGCTCAGCATCTTACACGCCTGTGCTGTACAGGCCGAAATTTTCTGCAGGGCTGGAAGGGGTGAGAAGGGGTAGGGCGGCCAGGTGAGTCAGCTGCGTAGCCGGGAGGCTAGGTGGTTCAGTTAGCCGGCCTGTAGCTCCTTGGGTAGCTGGTAGCTGCTCTTCGTCCCTTCCAGCGGCCCAGAGTTTGGTGCAAAAGTGGCGGGTAGTCAGCCCGATGTGCATGGTCTGGGCCCAGGCACATCATGCATCTGTCATGGCCGTCAGTGGGGTAAGACGGCCTAAGATAGTATCTCTAAGGTAATATCCCAATAAGTGAAAGAGAACTACCACTTCAAATTATGTGTGAGTGACAAGTTACTGGTGTTCATCCTCTTTTATCCAACTCATATTCCTTGTTGGAAACTGTCTACTTTGTAAATGTCCTTTTTTTTAACCACGATTCCCCCAAGTTCAAATCAAAGAGAACAACAAAAAATGATTGATGTATCACTGACATGCCAGCAGAGGCGTGTGAGGTCAATATGCATTTGTGGCCATCACTAGTTTCTGATTTTTGATTTCCTTCCACCAGCTTGTGCAGCAGGGAGCATGGGAGCCATGAGGCATGAGTGAATGGAAGCATGCAAGGATATAATAGATTTGCACTGTTTCAGAGGCTGAACCTAATGCTGACAACTTGTAAATTTAGAAAGAAATAAGGCCACACTTAAGGAGTAATGACAATTAATCAGTACACAGAAGAAAGCACTGAGCTGAAACACATCTGTGCTTTATTGAGACATTCAAGATATTACTTTAAAAATGGTGTTGTTATAGAAACGTAAAATTGCAGCAATAACTCATGCAAGAATTTTTACATATGCCTACAGTTTGTTGTACTGTAGGTAATCTCAGAAGTGGTATGCATGCATTAGTGTGGATGACTATGCACAGCTCTTTTTGATCTTCATTAACATTGGCAACGGGTTTGACTATACAGTACCAATGAAAATATTTTCAAAGATTATGTAGGTTTCAAGGTGACGCTTGTGAGGCTTAATGTTTCATTTTAATGGATGGCCATGAAGTGATCAAATAGAAGATGTTGAAATCATATTATTTTGGCAAGCCCAGAGAGAGGGAAAGAGAGAGAGAGAGAGAGGGCCACTAAGTGTGGGTTGCATTTGGAGTCCACCCCATTGCAAAATGAGACTAGTCCAGGCTTAATGTAACCAGCAAAAGCAAGATGAAAATCCATAGAAATTCAATTAGGAATCAATTTGAGTTTGTGCGAGACAGACCGGTGCCAACAGAGAGGATTTTCTAACTAGCTTATGGTCTGGAGAGAATGAAACTCTTTTCATTTAGACATTTTCCCGTGCTGCTGGGCCATGCTTGAGGATTGCCCACACATATTAGCCAGGCTACAGAGCTGCTTTTGCCTAAATAAAACAGGTTGCTTTGGAAATGAACTTTTAGAAATTTGAAAAAAGAAAAACAGAGGAAATCTCTCAAGGGTAAACAAATGTAAATTATTGCATTAAAACAAATGCATCACAGTCACCCTAAAACAAAGTGATTATGACGTATTGAAGTACAGGGCCTTTAGTTTTCTCTTCACCTGCTTCCATTATTATTGGTCTATACATACAGTTCATACACACATTTTTATTCTTTTTTACATAAATACAGTGCACAGTGAACCTTAAAACAGACAGCAGACAGAGTCTGGAAGTGTGTGTGTGTGTGTGTGTGTATTAGTCTCGTGCAAATGGGAATTCATTGACCAACCCTGGGCACAGACAACAGGAAATAATACACTTTGAACACATTAGCAAATTCTGACCCTTTCAGTAATCACTTTGGACCAATATGCCATAAATAATTTTGCCTGACATTTCTTTCAAATACAAATATATAGTGCTCTGGCAGCACCATATTGAGGAGCCATATCCAAAGTCAATTAAGGACAGTGGGAATTCTACAGAGAGAGATGCATACAGAGTTATTTCCTTGCCTCTTGCCATTCAACAGTAATCCATCCTATAATAAGCAAGAAATTAAGACCACAGAGACCCCTTCATTGAGACGGGAACAGTACTCTAGATAGTAATAACCTGGTAAACTGCCAAAGCAGACTCCATTAATTGCAAATTGTGAGAAATAGGTGCTGGAGTCTTTACCATTTGCCGACACGGGGGTGATAGTTACTGCGAATCTGTGGATCTATTAAGGGAAGACACAGTGGGGAGGTATGCTCCGTGAATGGGATCTCAGTGTGACACCATCAAAGGCCCTGATGAAGCGAGCTTCTCCAGCAGCACTTGCTCTGCCTGAAATCTGCTGTCTGTGCTACTCGCTTGCTCTCTCCCTACCCTGGAGGACTCAGCTCACCTCCACTCCAGAGTGATGCAAGTTCAACAACACACTCACTGAGAGACAACCGGGACACTCATTAGCTAACTAGGTTTGGAGATCTTGCTGGTGTTTGCACCACTGCTAAATACAGTAGCTGGGTGGAAAGATAATGGAGGAAAAAAATGTTGGAAGGAAGTAGATGCAAAAGACAAAGAGGACGAAACACTCTGAACAGCAGAATATGCAGTTGAGGTTTGCAGTTGAGTTTTGCTAAAAGCAGCTCAAAGAAGCAGGAACTGTGAACATTATCAGCCCCCCACGCTCCGAAAAACGACTTTGACTAACATTGCTGATATACGCAGTATTGGTAAATTTCTTTCGAAGCTGGGTGCCTCTGCCTTTGTTCAGTGTTTGGTCTGTAAGATGAGCCCTTGTGTAAATATGTGGGAAATTGATCGTCTTAGGAAAGAAATCACGATAGTGAAGCTAATTCATTCCCCCGGTTTTCCATTTTCCCCCCTCCATTTCAATCAGGAGGTGTCAGACGTTTGACTGAAAGGTAGTTTATTATTGAGATAGCAAAGTTCTCTCTGCATGCACGCCAATGTTTCCTCACATAGCGTAGATTTGCTCAGTGCCATTTTGAAAATATCAGCTGCTTCCGTGTTATTCATTTAATCATTTTCAAATGTTACGAAAGAATTCATCTGGAACACACTTACATTGAAGGGACATGATTGTGTGCTGTTGAATGTCAGTGGAAGTAGTGTCAGTCCTCCTATGTTCTGGACAGATGATTCAGGCACACCTAACAAAGAATTGGGAGGCAACTTAAAATTATTCAGGAACCTGAACCTCCCATTCCAATGGCGTCAGCAGACATGTAGCTATGAATTATGGGTACTCCTTTGTCTTGCTCATGTGGAATCTCTACCACAGCTACAGTGTTTGTATATCAAGTGCAAGGCTTTGTGGGCCCAGGGAACACATTTTAACAGGAGGCCTCAGTCGCATAACTCTCTTGGCCATGATATACCTTCATGACAAGTTCTTGGTCATTTGCATGTTTCCATGTCATGCAGCATAATTCTGAATTAAAACGGCCTTCCTCGAGAGAGCTGTTAGCAGCGGCAAGGCCTCTGCAGGGGCAGTGTGTGTAGCTGTGGTAGTTCTCCATGATGGTGGCTTGGAAAAGCTTGGAATATAGAAACAAGATATAGTTCAGTCACCCTTGCGCACACACACAAACACACACAGGCTACAAACACAAAACACACACACACACACAAACACACACACACACACACAAACCCTCTCTCATACATTTTCTTGTAACACACACTCTCTCCCTCATTTCTCATTTCTCTCCTTTTCTTTCGTTATGTTTCTATAACCCTCCACCAACACACACACACACACATACACACACACATACACACATTGCCATCACCATCATCACCCTTGTGTTCTTTCCTGTCGAGCAGCTTCAGTTAACATGGTAAATATAGCCTCTCTGCTTGACTAGCAAGCATTATTTGGTCAGATATTTAAATGACTTCTCACTTATGTGTCACCTTTGAGTTCCTTGCTGAACTCCCCTGTCTCTTCCACATTTAGCTTTCTGGCCTGTCACCACCTGCCACGCTGAAGGACTACACATGTAATTAGGTCAAATGATTCTGTTGTTCAGTTTTGTCACTGCACATACACAAGGTATACCTGTGGCTGCCTCAAGGATAGCATTAGCTTTTAGTACCATAGGAGAGGTATAGAATGAGTGAAGAAATTTGTTTAGAAATGTCTATTATTATTATTATTATTATTATTATTATTATTATTATTATTATTATTATATACTAGCAGGGATAGCCTACTGTATTATTGCCACTAAAGTGCCATCCATCATAAAATAAGACATCTTTTTTTCCTCTATGCAAATTGCTTTCGTTGTTTCAGTCAGAGTTTGGCATATTTTACAGTATTAGCTCTTTCCATGAGTTCCTTTGTGATGCGTTATGCTGCATATTCATGCCAGTGGCATTCTGTACACAACTCCCATCACTGCTGTCCCACAGTTGAATCAGAGATCACTGAATACAGACCAAGACAGAGCAACATCATACGTTACAATGGGAACAAATATGAATGGTTCCGGTCTGCATAAGTTACTGGTAGTGTCACATAACGTCACAATATAAATTTTTCAATGATCTTCTGTATCAGCGTATGAGGGCTTGACTCTGATCTGCAGAAAGCCTCCCTCCCCCTTGCGAATAGAACACGGAACTTAACGATGGTTTGTGTCTCCCACTCCACTTTCACCGTCTCTGGTTGAATCCTATCATTCTCCACATGTATTGTGACATGCAGCACATGCAGGGTGAGTGAGAGAGACAGAAACAACAGGCAAGCTGCTGCTCAGTGTTTATAGCAATAGGCTCCTGGCTTGAGATAGCGCAGACAGAGACCTGCCTGCCGCGACTCCCGGGACTGATGGCTTAATGAAGATATGACATTCAAGTCAGCTGAGTGGAGTGTGTGTGTGTGTGTGTGTGTGTGTGTGTGTGTGTGGAGCCTGACTAGGGCTGAAGTGGCTTGCTGACAGCCTATCAGTCAGAGGTGCACTCAAGCCTTGCAGTAGGCCTCCCCAAGGTGCGCTAGACGACACACAGCCGGCCCAGCAAGCGTCCCTCTCCCTGGGTCACGCTGAAGTCGCTTCATTTAGACCACAGCACCCAGTGAGGATTGTAACTGTCTGATACTGAGCTACATGAATGGCATCCTACATGACAGCCAACCATCACAAGGCTCTGGATATTACAGCTGATGATTACATGAATCTAATTTAAAGAAAATGATATGTCTTATGTGGTATCCTGAGGATATGGAGTTCAAGTAGTTCAAGTGAGATTAATTGACGTTAAAGCCATGCTATATGTTAGCAGCATCAATCAAACATAACATTAATGTGACACTTATGCTAATATGTTAATAAAACTCTCTAAACATGGGCAGTCATTGTTTAGGTTTTAAGTGTGTTAATATATGACGTCATACTTTGTGAACATTTTTTGTGAACTACCATGGTGAACACTGGAAAACAAATTTAACAGAATTCATAATCGTTACTTTATTTGTAAGTTTTATTTTTTTCCCAGACAACAGTTCCCTTTAAAAACAAATGCACACAAACAATAATTCACCGTCAAACTCCATCAGGAAGCTTGAGGCTCTAAGCAGCTGCCATGGTGATGATTTAGGGGGCAGCTGATGATGGATGTGCGGCTTTGAGAAACAATAACGTCTGCAATAACAAACCATACAGGTATCTAAGCCAGGGAGGGAGCGAGGCTGTCTGGGGCCAGATCGGGAACAGATCTGATTCTCCTGTCGGCTCCATTCCAGGAAGATCCTTGACCAGTTAAACATTTATGACCCATGACCCATTGGCAATTGGTAACACATATATATACACACACTCACATATACACACATGCACACATGCACACACACAAAGACATTCACATATGCACACAGATAAATACACGCACACACACAGACACACACACACACACATATGCATGTATGCATACACTCATGTGCAGACAGCACACACACAAACACACACACATATGTACATATTCACGTATGCACACACACACACACACGCACATCACACACACAAAAAGGCAGAAACACAGACACATTAATAGAAGTAGGCTATTCGTTTTCAGTCAAATATAATGTTTCCATCCATTAGGGATCTTTATGAAGACGCAGATAAAGTGTCTCGTACAAATCTCCTGAGTGTATCAGCTCTGTGTCGAGTGCCTCACATGCCTTACAACATGTCACTCAATATGGATGTATGCATTTATATGTCTATTTATGAACAAGTGAGTTAGGAGAGTGATCATTTTCTTCTGCTTCTGAAAAAATATATATAAATAGTAAAAACACTTTAAAACTGATATAGCAATGCAACAGTGTCTGTTTGTGTAAGTGTCCATACTACTGTCAGTATGTTTACCCAGTTGGTGATCAAAGGTGTATAGGAGTGTTAAAATACATGAGCTCTGTATTCTGACCCCAGGGGCCAATGAGTGGCACTGAACCAAAGCACTAACAACAGATAACACATATTTCCTACAGTAATCTTGAGTGATAACTAAGGCCATACACAGGCATTATATGACATGTGTTTTTCTAGCAGCCTGTAATTGCTTTATGGGGAGTGATTCACACATGCACTTTGTACCGCGCAGGGCCTGTGTTCATAATCACAGACTCTTCTAATCAAAAGAATAATATGCGCACTCCCTCAAAGGCGAAGGGCCATGTATGTAACAATGTGGATGTATCTGGAGAAGTGGTTATTTTTATCTATGTATTTCTCTACACAGTTCTCTTTATTTGAGTAGTTCTCTCTATCTGTTTCTATTTCTGTAGGCACCTAGGATGGGGGAGTTTTCATGTCACGTATACGGCTGATCATATAGCCTGGTTGTCATGCATGCATTCATCAACATGCTTTCCTGTAACTCAGTTAGTAAAGTGCTACCTATGACATAGTAATTGGTTCTAAATATACCCTACCTGTATGACAGTTATTCTCTACAATATCAGTGTATCAAGTTCACTTTCATAAAAAAGTCAATTAACTTACTTCTACACTGAGGAAGAAGATGTCAAAGCAGAGCTTGTGTGTGAGATTACTGTAACTTTGCGAGCTTTGACTGCAGGGGTTGGAAATCCACTTTTTTTCCTTCTATCTTTTCAAAAACCTTCAGCGCAAATCATGCATTTCCTACAGCAACACCTTGGGGTAGCTCCTGCATGGGAGCTCTCTGTATGTGCTTTGCTAATTCCCAGTCTTTCTCTTCGAGCCCCACTGTGGAGACAAGACAACACTCCTATGTGCTAAAGCAGATGTGGAAAATCCCTTCCCTGGAATCTGCGTTTGCATTTAGCTCTGTTGCAGATATTGTTTGTGTTGTGTGTGCTTTCCAAATGAGATGAGCTGTGTGTGAGTTAGGTCCCCACAGGAAAAGACATCCATCCTCCTCCTCTGCATGCATGTCTCTGTCTCTCCACTGCTGCATGCTCTGAGCTACTTTCATCTCTATACACACACACACACAAATTCACATACTCATGCACACACACACACACACACACACACACACACAAAATCTCTCTGCTATATAATGTGTGTGTGTGTGTGTCTGTGTGCATGCTGTGTGTGTGTGAATGTGTGTGAATGTGTGTGTGTGTGTGTGTGTGTGTGTGTGTGTGTGTGTGTGTGTGTGTGTGTGTGTATACATACTGGAATGTCATGGAAGACCACTCTTTTTTTCAGTCTGCCAGTCTAACCAATGCAATAGCAGAAGATTTGCTGGGAGGACTTCAAACTAATATCAGATAGGCACGCACTGCTGTTTAGCATAAATTGTAAAAATATGTTTTAAACCTTACCATTCAAATGATCACAGTAGGGAGATCTAGGGAGTTTAATTTTTCTGCAGTAAATATTTCACTCTGGCCTTTTGCACTTGCCTGCTAGAGAGCTCAAGTGTGTTGGTCAGACCAGTACAAAGCAAACAGCCCAGGTCTGCTTTTACTGTAAAAGGGTCGACAAATTCTGTGTTAACTCAAAGAAACTGCATGATACAAGGGTGTAACTGCATATTTTCAAGAACATTTTATTCCAAGAGCCCTGGAAAGATCGAACACACATTTTTGACAGCACCATCTTGCATTCCATAGTATCCATTCATTTATGTTAGCAGCTCGAACTAGTGGCAAAATTAGCATCAAAATTAGCATGGGTGGGAAGGACTCCTCAGCACAGTAAGATGTTGGTCTAATCCCATGGCTGTGAATAGCGTTAGCCTGGCGTTTGTGAAACTCCAACAGCAGGGCTCTTATTTTTCCAGCGTGAAGGTACAGTACTCACTGTATGATTTATGCTCCGAATGCACGAATACATTTGTCTTCTTTTCACTTCCCTGCTTGCCGTCTTTAAAGCTCGTGTCTGTTAGGTGGTATTCAAAGGTCAGCTTCAAGCTAAGTGTGAATAATTTCCTTTTAAACTTCCTCGGCAGTGGTCCGGTATAGAATATTTTGGGGCATCCCGGAGCATGTCTGGATTTTTTATATATATATTTGGAACCTTCGACTGCACTCTCTCTTTGGTTTGATTTACCCACCGACTTAACCCCTTATTGCTTTACTTACGGTGCCTGACACCACTAAGATGGAAGAGCAGAGAAGGGCAAACCTACCTGAAATGCTGGTGTGGATTGGAGAGTTTGATTTTGTTGGTCCTTCAGGGAACTGGGCTCCAATCCATCCTTTACTGTCATCGGCCGTGGGAATGAGTCAATTCTAGCCTAGTTTCAGACACCGAGGGCCTGCCCACAGAGCCCCTCAGCACACACTGTGCTGTCTGATGGATATTGCTCACTGAAGTGCCCATCGCTGTTGCAGGTTTGTGTTAGATTAGCAAGAGCAAAGAGAGAACGGTCAGTGGATTCTATTTTGTACGATCCATCAATGCTTCAGGTTGTTGTTTTTCATCTTACTATGTTATGTAGGACATTGGTGAAACATGAAGAATTCTCAGACCATTGAGAAATCCCTCTCTTTGTCGTTTGGTGCGTATTTACTGTGCCTCTGATGCTCAAAGTGCCAGAGGTGAGAGCACCATAATAACACGTCAAATAAAAGTCAGATGTGTCAAAATGACACTGACCTAGCATCACTGTGGAAAAAAAAAAACATTCAGCAGTAGGCTTGAACTTTTACATTTGAAAAAAAAGAAATTGATGGGTTGGGGGTGAGATATGTGTATAAAAACTGAGTTATGGGCTGTTACTGTGCAGGACTGATTAATAAATGACGATGTATTCTGTGCCCCCAGACTGCACAGCGGAGACTCAGTTGTTTAAAACTCTTAGCTCTTTTGCAATCCATTTTAATTCAAAATCTCATACAGGTATTTAGATAGGCCGCTACTGCGCTACTGTATGCTATTGTAGCTAAGTCATCGTGTGGACCAGCCTTTGTATTGCCATCCAGCAGCTCTAAGATGGTTGTAATATTTACACTCGTTACAACCAATGACTGTATACAACTGGTAAGGTCCTTTTGAAAAATGGCACAACCCACGCATGTTCTGTGTTTGTGTGTGTGTGCGTGTGTCTGTACATGTATTTGTGCATGTATGTGTGTGTCTGTGTGTGTGTGTGTGTGTGTGTGTGTGTGTGTGTGTGTGTCTGTGTCTGTGTATGTGTCTGTGAGTGTGTGAGTGCGTGTGTGTCTGTGTGTGTGTGCACGCACATGTGTGGGTGTGTTTGTCACTGAATTTGATTGTGTATGTGGCTATGTGTTTGTGTTCAAATTCTAAGTATCAGGGCTGAATAATATTAGAATAGACTAGAGCAATGCCATGTTGCCATGGCATTTAAGACAAACTTCTCAAGCAGCTTCAGCAGGAGTTGGTGGGACTCAAGCCCTCACTGTAAAGGTCAAGACTAAGAGACATCTTGGCACATTTACCTAATCCACGAACAAAGGTCGCCTTGGACAAAAGCTGAATGTGACTTTTCCCAATAATCATGAAGCACCAAAAATGGACATTGGCAAAATGCTGAAATGACCTTGGATTAGACTGCGCTTGATTGAAAAAAGGATTTATTTTTTTTCATTCCTCTTGGCGAAACTATGCCGTGGCCAGTGGCTTCCCTTTGCGTCCTCTGTGTGAACAAAAACTCATCATCCTGTGTTACATAGGACAGCCCTCTTTAGCAAAGTTTTATGTTAAATTGCATTAGCAACACAAGGGGAAAGTTAGGAAGTTATTACACACAGACTAATAGAATAGGGAAGGGGTTTTATGTTATAATGTTTTCATTTAACTAGTTTTATTGAAATATTCAACAAAGAACAAAGAATGTGCATAATTTTAATAATATATTGTCATAATAATATACATGATTTAACCATTATTATCAACAATTGTTAGTGCAAATATGTATGAATAAGGATATATGCTGATTAAATTATCATGATTTTAATTCAGTTAATTCAGTTCAGTAATTCAGAAATATATTTTCCTTGATAATGGATTTCAAAATATGAGACTGTAGTAGCTCTATAATCATAAAATTTGAAGCGACTTTTGAAAATCACATAATAGTACCAAAATAATAACAATTTGTCTGGGGAAAATAAAACCCTTAATCAATAATCTATTTATGTGTATTTATGTTTATCTATTTGACCTGCCATCACATGGTATGGGAGCATGCTTGCCCTCTTTTTTTAGTTCAGGGTCACAATAGCAGCTCTGAGGATTAGAGCTCTGAATTGTTTTAAATGTTGTGCTTACCTGCATTTCTCTTGGGACTAAATAAATGTCTGGAGGTTAAAAGTAGTTCAGTCATCAAACATTATGCATTAATTTTACTCACTTTTCTTCATAGCTGAACAGTCACTGAATATACTTTCAGTTTCATGGAAATAGGCTATATGTGCTTAGAAGATTTATAATTACTGTCTTTTATATAGACCCATAGAAGCTACTTTTTAAATTAATAGAAATAATAAGAATACACAATTGGGTCAAGCATAGAGCGTTTACAATTATGCATGCCTATTTGAGATCTTTCTCAGTCGCCCAATTAAAACTCAAGCAATTACTCTAAAGATTATTGACCTCTAATGGGACGTGTGGTGTCACAGGTTTTGCATTTCTGCTTTGTTTTCATCATGTGCCCCTCGTTTTGGTCAGACAGAGAGACTTATCATGAAGTGGACGGAGCAAACACCGCCATAGACTTACCCTCATTGGATTGACTTGAAAATTTAACAAAGGTCTTTATAGACTGTGGATTTAAATGTGGTCCTTGCAGAGAGAGAGAGGGAGGGAGAGAGACAGACTGTCTCAATAAACCACCCCTGCAGCCAGGGTTCCTTTATGCAAATCATATGCTTATGAGCGACTAAGAAGTGCTATTTGTTTAGCCTTTTGGAGGTGGCATCAAGGTTCTCAATGTGCGATATAAATTTATTGCTGCACATCATAGTTTATGAGTCGCTAAATGGCAGCCATATTTCTTACGGTCGAAATGAAATTTCCAGAAGAGGACAGAGCACGATCACCACCTTTGCTGGGGTCTACGACGTGGCCTCCTGACTTTCGACTCAGACACTGACCATCATGCCGCTGTGCCCGAGGTGAACTCCCAAATGTCTTTATTATGTTGAGGTAGTTAGAAGGGTTTTTTTCTTTCTTTTTTCCCCTTTCCTTTCTTTTCTTTTCTTCCTGTCTTTCTCATTTACTTCCCTTGTTTTAAGAAATGTCTCCATTTACACTAGCCAGAGCACGTCACTTTGGATGGAGCCAAATTAGAGGTGTTGGCCTCCACAGAGGCACATTACTGACCCTCGTACATCATGCCTCTGATCGGACTGAAACACGGGCCACAGCTGTTTCCACTTACCCACGGCTAACCCCAAGCAAATTTCTTTGCGTCCATTTCGCTCTTTTGATGTTCATTTCACCTTTTGGATTGGTAATTACAATATATTGGCACAAGAAAAGCAAATGCTACTAAATTTAACAAAGATGGGAACATCAAGTGGAAATTTTAAATAGCGCATGATAAAAAATGTAATAAATCTACACTATGCAGAAATGGCAGTTGTTTGTATGGTTTGTTCATTTAACGTTGACTTTATTTGACAGTCATGCAAGACAGAGTCCTTGATACTCGCATTTGAAACCAAAGTATGACTGTTTACATTCATTTAAATTGCTTCCTGTCTCCCTGTGTGTGCAAAGGGTCCATGTAATGACTACGCTATTGAGTTAGAGAGCACAATTAGTAAACTAAATAAAAAACAAATACTATATTGTCAAGACATGGGAAGCCATGCTGATTTTGTAAGACGCTGTGTGAGTGCTCTCACTCACACTCAGGGTACCTGAGGAGTAACTCAAATATTTTCAGTTGAGACAGTTGAGACAGTTTGAGAGATTCAAAACTGCACAACACACTGACAGCCGTAAAGGTACTGAAGGTATTTAGCTAAATGATGTAATAAGCTTATTTCATTACTGTGTTGATCATGGCTGGTAGCTGCTCCTTCAGCCTGTCACTGGTGATTTTGAATATGGAATATGTGTTGTTATGGTGCAAAAAGGGAAATTCAAAATAGAATGTGAGAGTTGTGTCTTAGATCATAATTTGATTTCCCTGATTCAGAGTTCCACTTCCTGCTGAGAATTTCTCATCACCCTGAACAATGGTAAAAGAATGCCACTGCATTCTGTAAAAGAAAAAGAAAGAAAAAAATCGCCACTAGAAAACTGCACACAGATGTTGTTGGTTACCCATGTATGGTCATGAGATGCCTCTCTGCCTTTTTCCTTTTTAAAGTATTTAAAAAGGCTAACCATGAATGAAAAGAGGCTCTTTTCCAGTTTAAAGCTTACAGTTGCCATTGACGTATCAACACAATACACAATCATCCTTTGGTCACTGGTGGTCAAGTAACCTATTGATTTAGCTTTGAGCAGAATATAGCTTTGCATTGCTTGCTTACAGTCAGATGATTCCTGATAAACCTCAACCCTTATCTGCTAACAAAAGAGGACACCTAGAAACATACTAAGCTTGGTTTATATTTTTATTCTGCTCAGATCTGTATGACATTAAATAATTAACCTGCACTTGTTAATTAAAGTTGTCCTGAGCCATCATCCTGTGAAAACAAGACAACAAATCAAATAAAGAAATTTATGAATTCATGGTCAGAGAGTTTCTTTTTTGTTTTGGTGTGTTTGTGTTTTTAAAAACACATTTCTTCTCATTGTTGGTAACTAGCATGGGCCACATGCAAATACATGTCTTGCCCTTACAAATCTATTTTTTAATTAATAATTTAAGCATTTCTTTTTCAGTAAACAAAGATCAGACTTTGAATGGCTATGCTACATCTGTTTCCTCTTTTGTCTGGTAAAACAGAGCTCTTACTATGTAGAATTATGCCTGCAGAGACAGAGGTATGGAGAACTCGGCAAGACGCCTTCACCTAGTCGATATGACTCAAATTCAGCTCTCCCCTTAGTGCCTCAACCCTGTGTTTTTATTGAAGACAGGTGTGAAAGGGGCCACGGTCTGATGAGACGTTTCACGTCTCCGTTTTTTAAATTGGTGAAAAATTCTCTGCGAAAAAAAGCAAAACATATCGCCAGTGCCTTGTGAGAAGGCGCCTAAAAATTATTGATACCTTTCACTCAAACACTTAATTACTGTACACACATTATTATTATTATTATTATTACTTGTAATTATTAGTTTTCTCTATCACTGACATCAGTTTTAACATAAGACATCACAGTGACCATACACCCATAGAATACTGCAGTATGTATGTTCATTTGACACCTTTCTCTGGTGAAAACCTTTAGGTGATTTTCCCTCCCCAGTTCTACTGTGATGGTCAGCATGTAGTCCTCTTAAGTCAGCTATGAGTACTTCTCTTACCACTGTTTTTGATGTTTGCTTGTGTTACAGTAAGGATATGTCACTGGCAGGACTGAAGACACTGAGCCTCCTGAAGAAGAGCATGCAGTAGTTTAAGGTGTGTGGAAAATGGCCAATAGTGCAGGCTATTATGCACTTTATTTCTGCTCTCTTCGCTCTAATCTTCTTTTTACAACAGTCGGGACTAAAAAGTAGACTTTTAGCCATGCTGGACATCATAATATGTTTATGTGATTAAGGAGAGTTTTTTGTCTCCGGTAACTCCGGAGTCAGTGAGGTAGAGAAATCCATGCCGGGTTTTGTTAAGAGTCCATTCACAGCCTGCCCGTCGCAGAAGCCAGTCTGTTCTGCACTCGACTCACTGCGCTACCACTGTTTACGGGAAAGCTCGTAGGTCGCTGTCTAGTCAGTCAGTGAATGCCGCGCGCAGGTCCGTCTCCAAATGAGAGTTCAAACTTTGCAGTCGCGAGGCACTACATTATCATTTTAGGGACAAAGAGGACTTACATTAACAGAGAGGAACTGCTCGTTTGTGCTGTTTCGCAGTTTTACAAGCAAGGCACAATAGCAGGTCTGCAGTTGCTCGCTTATTCCCTGAT
Organism: Tenualosa ilisha; assembly: GCA_015244755.2. Lineage (NCBI taxonomy): Eukaryota > Metazoa > Chordata > Actinopteri > Clupeiformes > Clupeidae > Tenualosa > Tenualosa ilisha. Next base: position 609,863 of record PYXC01001671.1, read on the forward strand.
CTTTTTCTGCGACTGCTGACTGCGATGTGAGTAACGATAGTCTCCAAGGCTGAGGAGAGAGTAACGAATAAATGGTAGATCCGCTGGTGACTTTTGACTGATAGCACCCTGTCATGGAACTGTTCTCCCTGTCACCAGGGATGTGCGAACTCAAAGAGAGAGCCGCTGCTTGATGAAGCGCTGTCCGTCCCGGGGAAGTGGAGCATGCCTCAGACTCGCAGAGTGTCCTTTTATGCCGCCTGCTGTGTATTGAGCTGCAGTGGACCTCCTCTCACATGCCTGCAAGCCTTCGTCTCCCCACTTTCACCATCCAACTGATTTTTTCCACTCTTTTCGCTACCGTCACAGCATCTCTCTGAAAGGTAAGTCCATGCTTAGCAGTATTCCGCTTTACTTTCCTGTGGGACTCAGCCTCTACAAGTAGGCTACTCGGCAGGCTTATAGCGCAACGCATTAAATAGCCTATTCGAAGTTCAGTTGAAAAGATGGGCCAACTTTCTGCGTAATTTATGCTTTAAAAGCGTAACATTTTAACTACATTTTAACTATCTCCGCTGAGATGTTATTAACGTGGGCAGAGGGTGTCTATTTTACATTTTATCCTATTTTAAACAGCGTTCCAAAGTACTGGCATTGGATTTAACTTGTGCATAACTCGTACATACCTGGCGTAATTATGATTTTGCATAGGGTGCCATGGCTAATTAAAATGGTTAATGAAAACAGAACCAGATGTGGACTGTTTTGACCCACTGTCGTAATTTTCGGTAACAGAATGCATAGAAGCGCTGAATACCGTGATACGGAGAACCCGAGTGCCTTAAGCACAAAAGAAAAGATTTCGTCTGAAGTTGGTGTGTAGGCACAAGGCTCGTGAAAGTGACTATTTCCTTCTAACATTGGTCTCGTGATGCAATTATCGGAAGGCTATACAACAACGTAGACACGGCCTTGGCTGGCCATGCGCGGAGATGTTAAGCTAAAGGAGATGTAGCCTACCCTACATTCGACTCTAAATTGTACAGCCTACTGCTCACAAATAAAATTAGACTCTTAAAAATGGACACCACAGAGAGAACAACAAAGCACCAAAGCAAAGAACAAGACAAAGAACTAATCTGAACAAATGGCCGGTAACTTGTGCTAAACAGGGCTTTAAATCCTTGAAACAGTGGGCACTTTGGCTGTAAAATTAGATCCTTTCACTGACCATGCATTATTTACCAACACCCCCAGCCCCCTTGTCAACCATGTGTTAAAGGCTGGGAAGGGTGCACATGTGCAGAATGGGTCATCACCAGTGGCTTGGCGTGTTTGACGACCTGACGGCTGCTCGGTGAGGCATAGAAATAGCGAGAGGATTTCGTGATCAATAGGACACGCTTTCCCCCCGGCCCCCGTGTGCACTCCGCTGGGCTGGTGACAACAGTGTTAAAGGGGATGATTTTTTCTCAGTTTTATTCACATATTTTCAAACTGCAGAAGCATGCAGCAAGCAGTGCGCTCATATAACTTAATGCCCTTGTGTTAATGATGAAAGGTGTGTCAGTGTTGTGACCACAGTTCAAGGAGAGCTATTTTTTGTTGTAAGAGTATAAAATGTTTTGTAGTTGTTTAGCACACTGACGCTGTCCAATTTGTGCACTCATAATGCCAGACACCATGTCCCAGGACTGGGGATTGAATTTTTTGAGCTGATGTGAACACAAGTTCCCACTGTTTGAGGCTCTGTTTAGCATTTCAAAGTCGTTTCATATCCGCCCTCAATAGGGAGAACTTCGTCCCTGTCCCCCATTAGTTTTTAGCCAAGGCCAGTAAGGTGAGAGAAGTCTGATGGGCTAAGGAGCGAGAGTTATAGTCTGTCACAAATGCTTTTGTGTGTGTGTGTGTGTGTGTGTGTATTCTGGGTGTGTGTATGTGCAGCAATTGCACTCTTGTATTTTGCATTCGTAATCTCTCTCTCTCTCTCCCCTCCTCTCCCTGATCCCTGTTTTTTTCAGCTGACACTACTTGCTCTGTGAAAAAAAAAAAACTAATTTGATGACCAGTCTGTTTTAGTGTGGTCCATGGTTTTCACACACAACTGACCCAAATCTTATTTCAATGAGTTCTGTTTTTTTTATATATATATATATATATATCTCATAAAGTCGTTGTAGTTTTAAAGTGCACACAACTGAAGAAAAGTATAAAAAATAAAATAGAATAAAATAAAACAGGGAATACATGCTATTTGCCAGTGATAAGTATTGCTGTTGAAATGGCGTGTGTTGCCAAAACACGTAGAATCAGTTGTAGGACAGACGATTTTCATTTGTATTGTCTGAGTGTTGTCCCTTTGTTGAGCTGAAGCTACGTCCAGTTGATTGGCTCAGCCTTGCTCACATTTATGTGTTGATTCAGATGCTAACTTTTTGTGACAAGGAGAAAGTGTGTGTGTGTGTGTGTGTATGTGTGCGTGCGTGTGTGTGTGTGAGAGAGAGAGAGAGAGAAAGAGAGGGAGAGAGCGTCAGATCCTCTATTCTGAAAGAGCTGCAGCTGTTGTTTGTCTGGGAGTGATAGGATTTCTCATCCTTTTTCCTCACTGTCTTTTGCTAGCCCTCTCCCTCTGTTCTGCATGGAGAGGTAAATGAAGCATGCTTCTGATTTTTTAAAATAAATAAACAAATAAAGAGAAAGAAAGAGAGAATCAGAGTGATCAGACGATTTAGAGAATTTGGGTGAAGTATTGCTCTGAGAAAAGGTTGACCGTATGGCATATTTGGAATGGAATCAATCGATACATTTGAATATCTCGCAAATGCATCAGGCTCATCCTGTATTAGGAGAGCAGTGCTCTCCATGCCACGTGTGCGCCCTTTAAAACTATATCGAACTATTTTGGTTTTTGTTTGCGTGATGCAGGAAACTAGGGCAGATATCTCTTTTATGAATTTGGTCGGGTTCTGTGTGTCTTTCATACTTAATGTTGAGCGTGTAATAAAAAAAAAACCTCCAGAGCAGAGGTCAGTCTCAACCTTTGAAGTACTTTATAATAAATGCTGTCCAATTTGGTACGTCTAACGGAAATGTGGAGCAGGTTAAAATGCAAATATTAGCTTGAATGAAAAATAAGAGCCAGGGAACGATCACGCAAGACCAAAAACACACACAGTAGCTATGAGCCGGCCAGCGATGGCATCTCGCCACAGGGAAATCAACTCTTATATACCCAGTTGTGCCTTTTAATGCTTTTATTTCTTTAATTCACAATCGTACTGTACAAGAAAAAAAAATCAGGACTCTAAAAAGCCGTAATGCTACGCTACTGAAGTGTGTGTGTGTGTGTGTGTGTGTGTCTGTGTGTGTGCGGGGTGAGGTGTATGGGGTTGCTATGATTAGTTGAACTTGTAGAAGTCTGGGTGTTTCCTCTCTGCAGTTTGGGGTGGGGGGGGGGGTATTAGTTTCCATCATCATCATCTTCCAATGTGTGACGCAATCATGCATCGCTTGCCTGCTCTGATGGCACATCAGTGTTGCCACTAATTAGCTTCACTGATGAATTTCTCAAAATAAAAGGTGAAGCACTTGAGAATGGAAATGTATTCCTTAACCATTTATATTCACAATTACCCTATTAAATTTTATGTACCTGTCACGTAGAAATCCTCTTCAACAGTATCAATAATAATAATAAATAATAATAATGCAATTATTATTACTATTATTATTATTATTATTATTGTTGTTGTTATTATTAAGGTTGTTGTTGTTTTTCTTATCATTTGAAATGCAGCCATCCAGCCCCTCACTCACATGCGCACAGAGTCGTAAATGAGAGGGGTCTTATGAGAACACTGCTAAATAAGTCAGTCTGGCTCAGTGGCCAAAGTCGGGGAGGCAAAGCTTTGAGCAAACAGCAGTTTTTGTGCTCAATCCTTGGCTGTCCACAGAAAGAGAAGGTCTGGCCAGGAGAGAGGATCTACAGACTTCTGCAAGGGGCAGAGTAAAGCTGTGGGATTAGAGGCAAGGACATCACATCCACACTTAAAAGTGCCATTTTAAACAAGACAGGCCTTTCTTGTGGACTGGGGTCTGGAGCGAATGGTGTGAATTATATGATGACATTTGGGTTTGTGTGTGTGTGTGTGCGCGTGTGTGTGTGTGTGTGTGTGTGTGTGTGTGTGTGTGTGTGTAAGTGCATAGGGGGCCTTTCTTTTTCTCTCTCTAAACAAAGACGCCATTAATATTTTTTGTTTGGGGTGTCAACTCACAAGAATTTTTATGCCCTCTTGTGTTGTGTGTGTGTTGTGTGTGTGTGTGTGTGTGTGTGTGTGTGTGTGTGTGTGTGCGCGCGTGCGTACTTGTCTTGTTTGGAGGGGGCTGGAGGTGTCGCATCCTCTTCAAGGTTCCCTTGTAATCCACTCACTGGGTTGAGGAGGGAATGGTTCTGAGGTGACAAAAAGATAACGATAAACAATTGTATGTTGAAGCCAATAATTATTATTAAAAATTTTACAAAATAGTAAGAAAAAGACACTATATGTAAAATGAAATATTTTCCAGCCTTGCTTGGATACAGTCCATTAAACATATGCGGTCTATTAAATATAATAGATGTTTGCTGTTCTTTCAGTTCTTTCGAAGGTCATATCTGAGGTTGTAATCACTTGATTTCTTTGTATGTTTTATTTATTTATTTATTTATTTCTTGTCTTCAGTGCATTAAAATAAATCACTCAAAGAAACACAATATATGGCTTTCTCTGATGCACAGTCTGAGGAGATATGAGAGGACCCGAAGACCAGAGCTAATTAAAAGTATTATATGTTTGGTTTCAGAAAGGGGCTAATGATGCTGTATATCCTATTCATATAGCAACAGCGGGACATGTATGGGTTTAGAAGTGGCTCTTTGTGCAGAAAGAGGAATCTGGCAGTATTTCATTTATTTATTTTTATGTTTTAATTTATTTTCCTGTTGGCATGCAATGAAGACATTGTGCATTCAAAACTATAGCCCTAGATCAATGCAAGGGGCCTTCATAATGCCACCTATTACACATGGATTTATTGTATTAAAATTATATTCGAATAACAAGGGTACAGATGTATACATATTTTATGTAGCATTATAAAAGCCCTACTAGGTTGTTTTGTATCATATGAAGTATGCTTCCATGATGATGTGAAGACCACTTTCAGCAGAGGCAGCAATACACTCTATGGTCCATAAGCCATTGCTCTAACACACAGCCTGGCAGATTTTCATTCTGACCAGAGCCAGGGCTTTCATGCACAGGGCATTTGGCGTCCTAGGAGCTTCTGATAGCCTAGCCAGCTTCTCTTGTAGCTCATGACAGTAATGTGGTCTCAACCCAGGCAATCTAAATGAAATATGGTAGACTGGAGCATAGTGTTGATTTTGTGAAATTTGTGGAGGTGTGTGTGTGTGTGTGTGTGTGTGTGTGTTGGGGGATGGGCCGTGGGGTGTTTGTCATGGAAAAGCGAAGTACAAAGGGAGACATTCCTATCTAGTGTCTGGCACAGAAAGGTGACATTTTCTCCCATTTTCGGCTGACTGGTTTGTCTCTGCCTGTTGATGACCGTAATAATCCACAAAATGACAAAACCTGGACAAGGGCAACCTCACTTTAGGTGGGGGTTTCTTTTGCAAACTGTTGAAAGTATAAATAGTGTGTGTTCGCATACACACAAAAACACATACATGCACACACACACACACACACACACACACAGAGTGAGAGAGATAAAGAGAAAAAGACAGAGAGTGTGTGAGAGAGAGGCTAACAAGACCCACAATAAAAACAAAAACACAGCCTGGAAACATATCTTCATAATTCATCGTATGCAATGCGTACACCCCTTAAATGACTACAGTATGCTTCAAAGTCTATGGCCTGTCAGGCTAGCCATCCCTCATTTCTCATTGCAATTCACACTCACTCACTCACTCACTCTCTCACTCTTTCATTCAGTCACTCACGTATGCAGCGTGCCCTTTTTCTCCACTGTTGGCCGGGAACAGTGTCCTATGGTATTATTTAAGCTCTGCACCTCAGGGGATGCTGCACGGAGTATTGGCTGAACTGACAAGAGTGCTTCCTAACAGCAGTTCCTTCAAAAGAAAGTATAGAGAGGCCTAAGGGGAGTAAAGAGCAGTTATAGAAATGAGCTTGTTCAAAGCCTGCAAAATTGACTTTGCTTTCTCTGATAACTTTTTTGTTACATATACACTACCAGTCAAAAGTTTTGGATTTCCTTGTTTTTCATGGAGATGCTCAATAATTCTTTTTGTCAATAGGAAACATAGCAGATGAGCAAAGCGTACAGTTTTTGTCAGATAAATAATGAATGATTTAATTTGAAATGATGAATGTGTTCCTTAGACTTTGTGTCCATTTAAAAAGTTACCTTTTGTGGTAATTATAGGCTGGAAGAATGAGACATTCCAGATGTCAATTTTTTTCGAATGATCTGATGAGATTTCATCCCATGCTTTCAAGAGCTCCGACCACAAGATAGATTAACTCAGTGGACACTTCCTCCATAGCAAACAGTCAGGTTTGTCTGACAAAAGTCCCATAATGTTCATATAAAGAAACCGTTGTGGCTACTCTATTCAGAATTCTGTCAGCTGTCAAAATTCAGATTGACCAATTGTTGTAGTTTGTATGTATATTGGGTTGTTATTGTGTTGCAGTATTAATCTGGCAAATCATGTACTGTCCACAGGTTATTCTATGGCTTTGCAAAATTTTATGATATTCTCCTTTCCCCAAAGTCCCTTGAAATCTGTACAAATCTCCCCTTTTACTACCTCCAGAGCATCCTTAGATTGTTAAGCCTGACTTGAGTCTTGCATCTTTTCATGTGTTCTGTACCTCACAAATGAGATTTGCCTGTCTATATCTAATTCCTTCAAGAGGTGACTTTTTAAATGGGAGCAAAGTTTGAAGAACATATTCATCATTTCAGATAAAATCATTAATTATATTCACATTAATGTGAATGTGAATTAAAGTGTATCCTTGGAATACACGGAGTGTGCGTGTGTGTGTGTGTGTGTGTGTGTGTGTATGTATATATATTCTTCTGTAGTTTTGAACTGTTCTTATCCATTATTTATTTATTTATTTTCTTTTATATTTGTGTGAACGTGATTGAAGATTATCCGTGTACTTGTGTGTAGTTCTGTATAGCTAGTTAATTTTCTTTCAGAGATGTTTTAGATGCCTAGATTACTCCATGTTTGGGAATGATGTTACATGTTTGTGGGTCTATTTGATTTGAGGTATTCGACCCAGCCATCACACAGACGTGACACACAGCCTAGACGTGTGGGTTTTGTTCGTTCATCATATCAGAACCAAGGTTTTCAACTATTTATGCAATTACCTTCTCCAAATCCACATTAATCTCACAACAACAGAATCTTCTGTCGTTCAGGCCTGTGCTTGCATGTACCAAGGGATGGCTCTCATCAAGAAGCCTTTGCAAAGATGTCGTTTTAAAGATAGCATGCTTTATTTTTTATTTATTTACATATTTTTTCCAAGCCATCAGCAAGAGATGTTGTTGTCATGGTAATTGACCTGCACACATGTCATAAAATCAGTGTGTGAATTTCACTCCGTTTCAGTGAGCTGTACTCCGCCTGCATGATTATTCTCCGCAGTCTCTATGTGTGTAATGAATCGACTACAAGTCCACCATTCATTTTCAGCAACCTGGCAGGCTCGACACTGTCTGGGCCACGAGATCCAGCTTACCATTCTAAGTGTCAACCTTTCAGGATTTTTTCCTTTTAAAAGGAGCACGTCGACATAGTAGCTCAGAATGAGATTGTGAAAATGTGCAAAGCCTATTACCAGAGCTCGCTGCATATCTAGACCGTTCCGTGTGTGCAGTGTAGACCACTGCTGTGCCGTCTCCCCTGCTGAGGGTGGCGGAAGATGATAACCTTGCCACTAATTCTTACATCAGAAATATTTTAGCACTGCCAGACACCAGATTTTGGGATGCCGTACTCGTTCCTTTTAAAATGCAGCCTGTCCTCTGAAATTGAGTGTTATCTGTCCTTGTCTTCCCCAGTGAAGAGCACACACACACACACACACACACACACACAAGCAAGGCTTCAAATGAATGGAAATATGTCAAGCAATACCGCTCTCTTCATGTATACATGAAGTATTGCCAGCAGCACACCTTGGAGAAGTATTTTAGATGTTTGTTAGAGGCACCGTGGACACTTGTGATGTGAGTCTGCATTGCCATGCATTACATCTGGAGAAAGTAGTCCTCTGACAAACAAAGAGCAGGCTGTTGGCCCGGGCAGGGCATGCCGTTAGGTACGGGGTTGCGTGCAGTGATCTGTGTTTGCATCACAATTGCTACGAAGGCCTTGTGGTTAACACATGTTAATGAAAACACAACGATCCAAACACAATCAAGGCCTAGGAGTAGCACTCAGGATCTGTAGGACCGTGGCGCTCGGGGATGTGCAGTAGTACTCACATTGAAACTGGATCTAATTGAAAGACTAATAAGGCCCTTCTCTTGATGTCTCTCTCTCTCTGTCTCTCTCTCTCTTTTTCTCTCTTTCTGGACAACTGTTTGAAGCACTCTATGCACATTGTTCTTAGCATAAATATATACATTTGAAAAATTATGTTCCAGCTAGCTTGATCTGCTAATAATCAGACTGAAAAAGCTAACAAGGAACTGCACTATTTCTCTCTCTCTCTCTCTCTCTTTTTCTCTCTATCAATATATCTCTCACATTGTGTGCATTGTTATATATATTTGAGGGGTGTTTGAGTTTGCTAATAATTATACTGAAATGATGTGATGAGCCTAACTATTGTGTCACTTAGGCAAAGTGCTACCAATCAGGGAATTGATTTTTGTGAGTCCTCATTCACTGAAGGCAAGCAATTATGTTTTAAATGTTTTTTTAATGTTTTAAATGTTTTTTGTAAGTTTTTTCCTTTTTTTTGCTTCTTAAACCTTTTTTGTTACAGCTGTGTGGTGGCACTTTCAAAGACTTTGTAAATGACGGCCGTAGGCCACAGATTTGAGTGTGTTCAGCTAGCCGTGGCCTAGAACTGAATTAGGCGAGGTGATAACATTTGCATGTGCTTCCCAGCCCTCCTTGTTGATGTCCTCCCCTGCCTTGTGTTGTGGTCTCTGATCTTCAGATCCTCTGATCCTCAGATTCTCTGTGAGCACTGTCTGTCTGTTTTGCTGGTCACGGTCTTGTGTGTGTGTGTGTGTGTGTGTGTGTGTGTGTGTGTGTGTGTGTGTGTGTTTGTGTGAAAGGGTGTGGGTGGGGGGTGGTGCAGAGGGTGTGGCTGGAGAATGCACCCAGCTTTAGGGAAATGGAACCTTCTGTGTCCATTGTGTCTCCTGCACACGGTACCCCCCAAAACACACACACACACACACACACACACCCAACACACCACACAGACACACAGTCATTCAAAATGTCTAAAAGAGCACAGACTGCTTGGAACCACCGTTGCAATCAGTTTGTACTGAAATAGCGTTAAAATTGATTTTGAAGGTGTCTGATATAATTATATGATTTGGCAAACGTGGTTGTTTGTCAGCATGTGGATTTGTAGTTGACAGCGCATGTTGAGGGAGACTGTCTACTCTGCCTTTCTCTCTCTGTTTGTTGATTTGTGGCACAGCAATACTAGTTGTTTACATTGCGACCTGCCATCTTCAATCTTTGGACAAAAATTGGTGCAAAAATCTTTAGCCAGAAAACGCATTCGTTGCACCATGGATAGAATCTCCAGTTTTCTTCACCACTGTGTGACAAGATGTTTATTCCAAGCAAAACTACTATTTTGCATTCTTTTGGGTTGTGGTGCCCTCAGATCTTTTTCAGCTCATTTTAGTGGTTCATGTAAAAACTGCAGTTTGCTTTTAGCTTTAGTCTGAGGTTGGAAATCGACTATGTGGCTGGCATTCATTAGCGTTGCTTGTCCTCTTGGTGCACAAAGGCTTAGTTAGTTTGCTACAAAAGTGGCCGAAATGGGAAGGGTTAACTTGCAGCTCTGACTGCATAGCATCTTTTGTAGTCACAAATGTCATCCTTTTTACGAGCTGATTGTGCTTCCTGTCTCCTATTCAGGCAAGATTTTTTTTTTTTGCCCTGACAGTGTTTGAATGCTTGCATTTTCTGGACATATTATGTGCCACCCAATTTATGTTTTGTGTTGCCTTCCTCTAGCTTAAATATTAATCATCCTGTTGAATAATGCCTCACGATCATGGTGGATTATTTATTGTCAGGTGCTTAATCTGAGGGACGGACAAAGCTTTTTACAGGCGCAGAAGCTCATTTTAGTTCTGTCTGGGAGAAATATTAAGTAGGCATCCAGTGGAGCAATCAAATGCATAGAATTCCATGTAAATGTTCACCAGACATTGTCTGGTGAACATTGTCTTATTTATAGTCTCTGTTATGCTCTGTTGTTAATAGGGGTTAAATCACTGCTGGTCAATGTGTATATCGCAGTCTGTGAATTCCTTAGGCTGTAAAGATGGTTCAGATCAAGGGTGGGAATGGCTGTTTTGACCGCTATGCAGTAAAGATGCTCCCCTTCTGCTCTCTGGTGATTTACTCCATTTGACAGATGAGTCCGACCCCCCCCCAACCCTCCACGCCCTACCCACCCATTTTCTCACGTGGGCTCAGAGCATGTGCTTGGCTGGTTTTGACAGGAACACTGCCGTTATTGCAGCAGAGTGAATTAAATATTGATGTATTTTGTTGAAATTGAGATGATGAGCTTAAGGGACCTTTGAGGGAGAACCCCTTTTTTATTCACCAAAGGCTGCCGAGAAGATGCTGTTTTCGGAGAGAGTGGCCGCTAAAATGCTGGGTCAAATCCATTCTCTCGTCTGTCTCCCTGTCGCTGTCTGTCTGTCTGTCTGTCTCGGCATCTGACTGTCTGTCAGTCTTTCTGTCTGCAAATCCCAGTTTTTGACTCCTCACCTTAGCGTGTCTGTCAGTGTTTCATACAAGGGCATTGTGGCATTCTAAGGCCTGTGCATCACATCTTAAGAAGCGCCACACAGCTTCCTTCAAACATAATCATTGCAACATAATCTTCCAAATGGGTGTTTTATTTATTTTTGTAAAAATATAATATGTGGTGTTATAACACAACACGGGTACTATCTGATTTATTTTCGAAAGGAGAAATAAAACATTGTAGGTGACAGGCAGGCCCTATCATGAGACATACCTGAATAGCGGCTGAGCTCAGACTCTCTCAACAGTCATATTTATCTTGTGGTATTGATGTCAGCTTATTAATGCCTTCGACGAGGAGAATCTGGTGGCACTACCATTTAACGGCGGGAAAGGAATTACCCTTATCGTGCGTCAGCTGAAAAGAGTCGTTTCCACTATCAGTAAATGGAAATGACATTTTCAAATTTCAGTCAAGACACTCCTTCAGTTTCTATAGAGCGTCAATACAGCAGTTAATGAGGTATGAAACTTGCACTGGAACTTTGGCACCTCACCACAAATGAAGACCATGAACCCTGTTTAGAGGCACAGATCATAGATACTGAATGTTCCTTTTTTAACAGAAGGCCTGAGTTTATCTTGTTTGTTTGTTTGTTTCAGAATAAATAAATGGTGAAAAATGGTGACTAATATATATATATATGTTTAAAATAAACAGTGATTTAGTATACATATTTATTCATACTCTCCTTGAATAAATGTACAGATTTGAAAATGGTAGCCTTTGGAAATTATGAAAAGGCTAAATGCTCTAATGTTGTAATTTATTGAATGATCTTTACGGCTTTGGGTACAGTGCAAATGTTGTGCTCAGTACCATGCACCGTCCCAGTGTGGAGTTTGAGTTTGAAGCAAAACCTTAATATTTCATCTTTCTGCTAACTGTCATGGCAGAATCCCCTTGAGCGGCACAGGAGTGTACTTTCTTCTCACTTAGAGTATGCTTGCCTCATTTTCGATACTACACTAATGTTACTATAGCAACATGTTTGTGAACTGTGCTTTACAACCTTTGTCAACACAAAAAATACGCCTTTTTTCCCCTAAAAACAGAAAAGAATAAATGGATCTGCATGTGGCTATAGCATGCTTTGATAGCCTCTTCTTTAGGTGTATCTTTTTATTGATCCATTTTTGTGACTTCGTACAGTGTGTTAGACTGAATAAGACCTAATAAGATGAATGCATAATTCTGAATAGCTCCACGTAGACCTTGCTTCCAGTTTCAGAGTGTATAAGAAAGACTTTCTTTGTAAAAATGGTAAGGATATTGGATTGAAACTGTGAGATACGTTGTCAATGCAACATAATGTCAAACACAAATCAGCTTGGGAAAAAAAATACTAAGACTACATTGTGGCTTGAGGCTTGAGGCTTGCGTATCAATCATTTCACTGAAATCAAAGGTAATGATTGGTACATCTGCTATGTTCCAGTGCTAAGTTGCGAAAGTCTTGCATTTTTAACCATACAGTGAAGGCTGCCTGGAAAGAATGAAGGCTTCAAGTTAATATTTCATATACATTCAGTAGTGTTGACTTAAATTGATCACGGCGTTAACACTGCCAATATGTATTTTCTACTCTTCTGAGATACAAAATACTACCAGTCTTACAGTAGCTCGGTCAGTATGTAAGTAAGCTGACAGTAAGTAACACAGTAACACACAGGTTGTGGGACTGGCTCTCTGTTCATGCTCGTACACACATAGCATGTAAATCTGTTATAATTTGCATGGAGCGTGAAGTGTCTGTTAAAGAAATAAAAATATATCTCTCAGATGTACAGACGTGAGCTAACTGGTGCCTCGGTGAGTGAGGCCGAGCTGGCGATACATCATCAGAGTGCCATGCTGGCTGCGTGAATAGACATCACATTACTGCCATGAGAAGCTGAGATATAGTTGTTTGTAATTCTCTCGCTCGTCTTCCAACCCAAAGGAAATGCACTGATGTAAAATCCGTCATGTTTGCCTGGAAGGTATAGCCCATGCCACGTGCTCCTGGTGCCAAGTTAGCAGGGGGGAATTGAAGCTGGGAAGCCCTGTTTCATCATTTGAAACAATGTCATCACCATAAGTGCATTACAAACAAGGCAGACTGTGGAATGCACAGAACAGACCTGGCATTCGTTCTGAGAAAACCACTTGTCATCAGCGCGAGGTGAGATGAGCTGCAGCGCGCTGTGTGCATACCAAGTTTCTGTGGACCCCGCTTTGTTTTTAAATGTATGGATAGAATTTGTATTTTTTTTTTTTTCAAACAAAAACACGCTACTGAAGCCTCATCAAACTAGTTGTTCGGGCTTGTATCAAGTCCTCCACTGTGTTACCTGTGGCTTCTCGTCCACATCTCCTTCTAATCATCTGTCTGCTTTACCTGTCTCATCACCTCCTGAATCTTGTCTGCATGCTCTGATTGCCTGTCTAGACTCTACAGCACTCTTCTACAGCACAGGCACTTTTCAGGAGAGCTGCAGCTGGCTTGCTGGGCCTGTATTGTTAGCTGCCTCTCATGTTCTCAGTTGTATGCCAATCTTGTTCCAGTATCCTGTGGCGCACCTTTCGCTGTTTGTGTTTTCAGAAGGTTAGATAGAGAAATAAATAAATAATTAAATAAATAAATCTCGAGTCTACCTGTGCCACTTGAATCCTGTTTGTCTTTATGAATGACACACCCACTAAATAAATAAATAAATAAGTAGTAATATAGTTTGAAGTATTATCCAATGCTTAAGTTTAAGTAATGTTGAATGATTGGCTGATAATCAGGCTTGCACAAACCAATCACCTTTTTCCCAAGTCTAAGAGTGTAACTGACATCCTGAAGGCCCAATCTGTGACTTCTCTGAACTAACCTGAGCATCTGATTGGTTGAAACCCTAAGACCCTGAGAACCATTAGGAGAGAAGAATGAAACATTGCTACATTCAGGGCTTGGCTAAGAGAATCCTGAGGGTACTCCTGTCTACAGTGAAATGTGCCTCTGAGCATTTTCTATTTGAGGAATTAGAGAATAAACAGTGCTATATCTGTGAATTTGTAATGTCGAACCCACCTCAGATATTGTCAGTAAAGTGCTGGCCTTACTGAGAGACTGAGAGAAAATAAGGACAGTGGCAACACTTAACAAATAATACTGTCTGAAACTAATGGAGGAACAGATAGAAAAGCAATTTTTGTTTAATGGGAACATTAAATGTTAATTATTTTGACTGTTAGGTACAAACTGATGGAATAATTGCTGCCAGAATAACAGTTGATTACATATGAGGCAAGTGATTAAGTTTTTTTTTTTTTCTGTGTTGTTACGTGGTGACACAAATGCCGTTTTTTCAAATCAGAAAATCCCACTGTAATTTTCACCATTTCAGTAATGCTATATCCAGGCATGTCTCATTGGGCAGCAACAAGCCTAAATCAAAGAGGGCAACTCTTCGATAAGCCAGATGACCAATAAATATCTTTGATGAATAAGTATGTGTGTGTGTGTGTGTGTGTGTGTGTGTGTGTGTGTGTGTGTGTGTGTATGACACAAGCTGAAGCACTCTCGGGGATGTATACACTCACTGCAGGACAGGCTGTTGCTATTCAACACAACAGCCCACACCCCATTCATTGTCCTTGTATAGTGAAGCTCCCATTTATGTATTTTGATGCAGAGAGAGGACCTCACCTCCACACAGCAAGACGCAGCAATGCAGGGGAAGCTTTGTTTCACTGTTCAAAGACCTGTACGTTCTTAAAAAGGAGTCACGCTGTGAACACGTACACCTTTTGCTCTTTCCTGCTCTTTTCTTATTGATTGTAGCGCATGGGGTGAACACTATGTCCCTCTCCGTTCGAAGAACAGGAGAAGTGACCTGGAAACCTGGGTGTGTTAGCCGTGATCTGCCTGAGCCCCCCTCTCAGAGCAGGGCTGGGCAAGGTGTTGTGTGTGTGTGCGTGTGTGTGTGTGTGTGTGTGTGTGTGTGTGTGTATGTTTGCTGGCTGCAGCAGCTGCACTAAGTCACGCCGTTGCCTTGGTCACTGTCGGTGTTGGTCGTTTGGCTGTATTTCTCTGTCCCGGACAGCAGTGGGTCAGCATCCCCCTCTCCCGCCCCTCCATGGCACCCCCCCCCCCCACCCCCCCTTATGGCTGACTCAATGGGACATGATTCATGTGATCACTGACCCAGACCCTCATCGCAGGAGTAAAGATTTTCCGATTGCTCACAAAATCACTGCCTCTCTGCAGGCCCTTTGAAGTCATGCACTCTTCTTTTTTTTCTTTTCTTTTCTCCCCTTTTAACGCTAGCTATCTCAGTCTCCTAGATATGTAGTGTTGATAGCATGGCCAGTACTGTGGTCTGTGCTCAGTTCCAGACAAAGCGCTTTATGTTGAGCATTGAAACACATTTAAAGAGTTAATTGTTTAGCTATGATATTTTGTCTTGTTTATGTTTTGCTGCAGATCGCATAGCACTACTGTATCTGTGCTTTCTTAACCATCCAAACTCAAGGTCCTTCATGCACTTCCATGAAAGCTTGGGGGTTAATTCACAGGTCAAGCAAGACTTGCAGGCTGTCAATTGTGCATTGTGCTCGTTCGGGTCCCCTCCTCCCCTTCTCTGGGTTCCTTTCTCTTCATCTCAACACTGTTTTTCCATGCCTTCCGCTAGAGAATGGCCCATAAATGCCATTCTTCTCCGGTGACCTCCACACCAGCCCTCAGCTACACGACTCAGCCTTGTTAAGAGACTCCGACATTCTTTTACGTTTGTCTCTGGGTTTCTTTTGTCGCATTCAACTGGCAGCTTCTCCCAGTCTCCTCTGCTGCTGTAATGGTTGTCTTCTCTTTGAAGCGCTTGTCATTTGGAGAAGTGTTGGAGATACACTCTGCAAATCCTCCTTTATTATAATCATTCTTTGTGTTTGAATCACAAAGATCTTGTTTTTTTTTTTTTATTAAATGATTAAACTTTAGAAGATCTTTTGTATCCATCGTAACGTGTAATCTGCTATTATCTCCTATATCTATTTTTCTTAAAACACTTCAAAAAATAAACAAATTTCTAGCAGTCTTCTTCATTCATGATTGCTCATTCTTTTTAACACATTCTTTCATTTAAGTGTCCAGTTATAAAATATCTGCTATATCTTCTAGTACTCTCTGTCCCTTCCTCACAATCATCTCTTAAATCTGTGCTCTTTATTCTCAATCTAAGGCTACGTCTACATCTTGCTGATGCATAGTGTTTGTAGCTTTGACAGTGTCTGTATATTTTCAATGTGTTGAGTACTGAGCACGTTTTTATTATTATTTTTATTTTATTATTAAAGCATATATATTAGTTCAGAACACACTTAGTAACTACTGTAGTCGGGCCCGTATTACATGTAAAGCCTGTAAGGATAAAGTCCCTAGGTGCAAAAGCTCTACATTGGCCTCGGGCATCAGGAATGAGTGGCAAGTGAAAGCCTCCACCCCTCTCACGAGGGAACATGCTGAGGTGGTGCTCCCTACTCTTTTCATACTTGTCCTCGCAGCTCAGGCCACAGTCGTCATGCAGAATAGGAGCATGACAGGAATGGACACAGAGCAGGCAGCAGCGTTAAGTTCAGCTTCTGTTGTATGCAGATGAACAGCAGCTGCTTTACTGTGGATGACGTTGTCACATCCAGTAGCTCAGAATGTTTCAGAATCACACCACTCTGGTTATCTAAGGTGAAACGCACATTGCATTTCAACAGTAAACACTTATTCACAAGGGTGTAAGGACAAAGGAAAATATATCTAATAATTATTACTTTAAGAGATGCATATTACTGCAGTTGAGTACCAGGCAAGCACCGAGGAAATGTTACATTTATTGAATTAGTTGAAAACTAGTATATATCTTCCTTTGGTGAGATATAAAGTCCTCCACACACCTGATAATTAGTGCATAATTGACAAAATCCGCTAGGTAAACAGCAGAAATAGCCTCAGGGTCCAGGCTGGTAAAAAAACGTTAACAATGAAATGTCTACATGTTGGGTTTGTTCAATGTGCCTTGTCCCTAGTGGGAAAGATAATAAGGCACCACTACATATTCAGTGTTTTTAGATACAATGCATGTAACTAACCTTTGGACAATTATGTACTTATAACAGAAGCATGTAGAGTTACAGTCTTCTGATTGATTAAAAGTGTTGCTGTAAGTACAGTGGACCTAAAGTTGTGAACATGGGGCAAAAAAAATAAGCAAGCAAATGTTTATGAGTTTAATAATGACCAAGGGCTGTGCTGTCCTGTTTGGGTCAGATGGAGCAGCTGTGTTGTTGTGGAGAGCCAGCAGTGCTGAATTTGGATGTTTTCCTGTGAGTTCACATTTCCGTGGTCCTAATCTCCATCCAACACCTGGGCTGACTGCTAACTGGCTGCGCTCTTGATATTTGCGCTAAATCTTCCCGCCTCTTACACTGCGTCATACTGTAGATCCAGGATTTGAAATGCCTGCATTGTCATGTCGTTCAGATGTTTTTGTGCCCTGCAACAGAGAGATCCCTGCTCGTATTGTGCCTGTGTGTGGGTGTGTGTGAGCCTATGAGTGTGTGTGTGTTGGCATCGGTGTTCACTTACAACCCAATAAGTGTGTGAATGAGAGCCGGGCCTAAGTGGGCCTGATGAGCGATGCTTGCAGCAGCTTATGGGTAGAAAGGCCTCCTGTGGAGACAAGAGACCTCGGTGTGTGTAATGAGGGGCGAGGCAGACAAACTCTCTGCCTTAGTCTTTGCCTTTGGTCTCCGGCGATCAGTATGTTAAACATTCACCCAGCATGACACAAAGATATTAAAGTACCAAACTGTTATCATCGATTTACGGAGCACCTAACTTCACACACACGTAGACACGCAGTGCATACACACACACACACACACACACACACACACACAGAGACACACACAGGAGCATCTGCCCTCCATTGTGTATATTTCTTTCATTTCTGCATGGGGGGGCTAGCGCTCTAGCTTTTCAACTGTTTTATATTCTCATCCCCTGGCATGTTCAACTACAGAGTTGATGTAAATTAAAAACAGCAAACACAAAATGGCTCCTGCAGCAGCTTAGATAGATGAACCAGTGGATCCTCCCAGGGCTCCTTTACTAAAAACACTGTGCAGTCATTGGCAGAGTCATGGGTTAATTTCACAGTTCACATATCATTCTCTTCACAGCTATTTTTTCTCGTCTTTTTTACCTCCCACCATTCCATGCTGTGAAATATTGACACAGAGACAATGACTTCCTTCTTCTCTGTGGTGCATAGCTCCAGTTGAACACTGAATATTTTGCCAAAGGCCTTAATAGAAAAAGGCACTTCCTTCCCTCTGGTTTTTTAAAGTTAGTGAAGAGGTCCACTCTGAAGAATACTATTTCTGATGAGGCTCTGATGGATTTATCCAAAATGTTCCAAACTGCTGTGTGAGTTTCTAAGTTGGATGCTGGATGCTGAAAAAAAAAAGAAGACTGTTTCTGACGTCTTTCAAAATCCTTCTCGTCAGAGGCAATGGACTTCTAATCCACATAAGATTTGTGATGTAGACTTCTGGAATCTGTGTCACAGACAGTTACATAAATGTTTTGCATCGATCGATCTGTTCTAATTCTGCTGGCTTGAGGCCCAGTGACATTGTCAGTTTTGAAAGTGTAACAGTCTGTTGTCCTCACATAAACACACACACACACACACACACACACACACACACACACACACACAGACGCACACGTTTGCACACCCAGACACGCACACGCCCCTCCCCCACCCATCCACCCCACCAAAAAAGAAGAAAAAAGTGAAACTGTTTTTTAATGGGGCCCTGTGAGACCGGTTACTACAGTGACCATGTTTTCCCTGGTGGGTCTACTTCTTGGGCCCCTCTGGGGGAGTGGAGGAGCAGTATTCAGTACGAGGTAAACATGCGCGCCAAAGCAAAGCTGTTCCTGCAGGCAGAAGTGCGCAGTGTGCATCGCTCACGAACCTGCACGGCGCGCCGTCTCTCTTAAGTTTTTGTTGTTGTGGTTGCTGTGGTTGTTGTTTCTTCTGGTGCAGTAAGGAAGGTAAATAAGCGGCACTGTGGATGGCGGGGCAGGTCAGACGGCTGAAGAAGAGGGGAGAAACAGGCAGTGGTGGGGATTCTGTGTGTTTGGGATGGTGGGGGCAGATTGCTGCGTATTAATTTGCTTGTTAGTTTTATTTGGCCGTCTCTGAGATACCCTGCTGGTTAAATCTTTGGGATGACGGACACGCCCCCATGAAAATGGTGAGCTCTTAGCCCTATTAGAGGGATTTCCGCCGACTGGATTATGTCTGCTGGCTTTAACTTCTGTGGATTCGTAGCCTTTTGCTGTTTCAAATGTGTTTTCACTCTGCTTAGAAAAGAAAAAAAACATTTCTAGATAACCTGATACATTAATGTTGTGGGAATAAACATTTTGTTTTTTAGGATCAGAGAGATAAGAAGAAGAAGCTGCCAGTCTCTTTTCAGCTGTGCATTAATTCCCTCTCCTCTCGCTCTGCAGGTGAAAAGATCAATGATGATCATTTGTAAGAGCTGTTGTCCCCGACATCTGTAACCGTCATCGATTCTGCCGAACATGTGGAGAGCGTCCAGACTCAGCACGATGGCATGCTTCTTACTCCGAACATCAGCAGTCTGCTGCCTCGTCTTAGCATTGGCTCATGTTCAGTGCTCAGAAGGTACGTTCTAATCAAAGATTCTAGGGTGGAGCATAGCACTCTAGAGTCTTTTGTCACAATCACCAACCTAATCAGCCAACAGAGTCAGTGGCATCTCATTTACTAGTTACATGGCTGATTGAGTAGCTATTTGTCCATTTCTTAGGTATGAGTCTGTGTCAGGCAATGCTAGGTGTGAATTGAATGCCCAAATGTCATTAACCGGTAGTCAATCCATCCACATACCTTGCAAATGACACCAAAGATGATAACTTTATACTGCTATCTAAACTGTCCAAATGAACTAGCTGGCTAGCTTAGTAGTCTTTTTTATTCAGTTTTTTTTAGTTTACTTACGCTACTTACTTTAGAGTTCACTGTGGGGTCACCATGGGCCTGCTCAAACTGCATTAAAAATCAAGTGAAAATATTGTCTGTTTCTTGGTCATGACTGAGTCGGGGGTGAAATAGGGTGAAATTCAAACAGTGTCTGCCAAGTGTAAAAGGAAGAGTTCTAAGAAAAAAAAAAGACTAGCTAGTGTTCTCCAACCGAGGTCAAATGCACAGAGATGTTGAGACATCAGTGTTCTTTTAGGCTTGTTAAAATTGTGTTGCAGGTGAATGACTAGTTGTGTCAGACATTGATTAGCAGATGTATGGTTTACAATTTATACTTTCTCTATGCCAGTGAGACTTTATTTCAGAGCCTTTTAAAGAATAATAACAACCCCCATGAGTATTTGATATAGCCTACATAGATATGATTGTTAATTGTCAACAATATGTGTAAATACTCACAAATATTCTGTTAGCATAAGCATTTGTTACAAATGTTCTAAAGGTTTGGTTAATTTTCATTAAAGCTCATGATGAAGTTAGCGTATGGCCCTTTGACATTAAGTTGCAAACCACAAGCTGTCATCCATATGTAATATATTGTCCATAATATCTTAAAATATGGGAGAGGCTTAATTATCCAAACTCATTCATCTTAATGGTAATATTATAAGGTCTTGTTATTAGCAGTGTTATCTGTAAATGCATTTTACTGTTAGCTTTAATAAACCACAAGTGATATTATATCAAAAGTTAATGGTCCAATTTACCTCTAGGTCCACTTAACAAAAAAATATCAAGTCATTAGTTAACATGAACAAATCATTAACCTTTGCATTAAGAACCATTAAGTAATACTAATCACTGTAATTAATGTTTTTTTTTAATTTATGTTGACCACTACTGCTACTCAGCTGGACTGTAATATAAAGCTTCACTTTATCTGATCTTAGGCAAATAGCTGTAGTTGAGCTTCTGATATTCACCTTTGACTTGGCATAAAACAGGCCTGTCCCCCCTTGTCTGCCAGCGTTCCCTGATTTAACTATGAGGATGAGCCTGCATTAGTTCATTATAAACAATATCCCAAGTAAACATGGTTCATTAAACAGCATCCTGCCTGTAATATCTTTTTAATGCATTTTTATAATTGAATTAAATGGGTTACAGCCGCACTACAAATGACTTGAAGTTTGTGCTTTTGAAGAAGCTCAGCAAGATTTATAGCCCGGGGCTTGTTTCCTTGTCTAACGTCCCAAGAATCTTGGGATCTCATCGTTTCCGTTTGAAATGGCAGAGGAACTGTTTGTGTGCCTGTGTGGGGATACACTGATATGAATTCTGAGTGTTCCTCTTCCCAAAGTAATGTCATTTATTTTCTTCTCAGACTGTTGTGAAAAAGCCTCCTTCTAGACCTGAGGAGGGGGTATCTCTTTAATGCATGAGTCACTTATATTATGTTTGTGGAGGAATGCAAATGGCTTGGACTTAATGATTAAAGAAAACTAGAAAACAGCAGTGTTAGTGGTAAAGCCCAAGGCCTTCACTACACATTCAGAGACAATCAGATGCATTTTAGCTCTTGAGACATAATATAATTGTGGAGCAAAATGTATATGTCTATTGTTACATGTAGTAAACTTTGAATCTATTGTGTTCAAGCTCAGGGTAAAAGCCCAAAGTTTATTTATAGGAAGGATATGTCTCTCAGCCTGGTTAAAATGATCCTAGGTTTCTAGCCATCGCAGCCAATCTCACTGACTTGCATATGGCCCTCCAGTTAATACCAAGTTCATTCTTGACGGTAGCCCTTGACATTCACATAATTTTAGAAACTTTTAAATTAATTGTCCCTCAGAATGGCTGTCTTGGAGTCATGTCTAGTCTTTGACAGCCAGCATCACCACCACCACCACCTCTAGCACACCCAGTCCAGCCTCTGCCAAAAACTTTGAATTCCTAAAAAGTGCAGAGCTCTATCAGGCAATGTGTGTGTGTGTGTGTGTGTCTGTGTTGTATTGTGTGTGTTGACCAGTTAAAGTTGCTGTCTCCTAAATTGCCTGGCAAACATGCCTAGGGAAGAAAAGAATGAAAGAAAAAGAGAAAGAAAGAGAAGTGTCTGTGCTGCTAGTTTCTCAGAGCTGAAGTGTCCTGTTGGTTGGTCTTGGCATTTCCACAGCAGATTGTATCTATCTGTTATCCCCAATTCACAAACAAGCTACAAAACAAGTCATTACAGAATCCCTAATCTCAAAACACTTTGCACATTGCATCAGTCCCAGCAGCAAACTGGTGTGGACAGACTTTAACAAGATTGAGCGGCACACACGATTGAGTGTGGCAGAGGAATGGATCTAACTAGGTTAATCTCTTTGTTGTACTCCCCGGCTCCGTGAATCGCCTTTCTCGGGGTAAGGTTTCACCACACCTGGTGGCCCCCGCCGTCGCTGCTGCCGCCGTGGCAGCGGTGTTCCATTACGGGTTGGTAATCTCACTAGCTTGGTGGGTTGGAGCGACATTGATGGCGGTGATGGGGATCAGGTGGGGAGGGATGGCAGTGTAGGGGGTGGACCACATGCACTCGGAGCTCTCATCAGGGGCTGTTTTTAAGAGATAAGACGATAAGGGCACGGAGGCAGACTGCTGTACGTGTACAAGGTGTGACTGCTGCACTGCGCTGAGTCGCTCTACTGGGGGGCTCTCCTAATCTCAGGCTGGATTGCCTGTTAAAGAGGGAAGGGATTCCACGGATTAGCCCCCTGCACAGCTGGTTGTCCCTTTATGTTTGTGTGTTGTGTAGGATTAATGACTACTACGACTTCTGAAATGTCTCGTAGATTTTTTTTTTTTTTTAAAGACATTACTTGTGTAGGTCAGGCATTAATTCATATCTGTGTTACACTGCTGTGTTACAACAACAAACACCCTAATTATCACACAGTTTTTGAAATAAAAATCAAAATAGTAATGATAATTCACAGTGTCAAATTTATACGGCATACATGGATTAAACCAGGCAGGGATGTTCTCAGTGGGGGGAGATCCAGTATGTGGTAAAATTTAATCTATGGAAAACGTGAAAATATCACCAGTTTTGTGAATAAATTATATTTAATATAGGATGAGTGGTTTAGCAGATTAATTTATACATGTGTACATGTAATTAGGTGATTTTCTAAAATGGATTCAATTTGCCATATAATTTGAATGGTTTAAAATGCCATGAAATCGGAATATGTACAACATTTTAAGTCAGAGGATATTGTCTTGGTATAAATGAACAAAACACTGTTGAGGCCACAAGGTAAAATCTATGTGTAGGTGTTTTTTGTGTGTGTTGTAACTAGCAGCAATAGGTATCCATTTATCTCATGCGTTAATGCTTTTTCCAAACTTGAAAAAGTAGCCCTGAGACAGAGGCTTTGTACCAGCGGTGTAAAGCCATCCGTTTTCATATGGAGACATGCAGACAGCCTGTGCGCTCTGAAGGGTTGCCGTAAAAACCTCAACAGTCCAAACAAATGTGTGTCAGCGCGTGTGTCATCCTGTTGTTTGAGCCCTCACCCTCCATTTACAATCAATCAACAAGAGGCCAAGACTTGTCTATGTGCACCCAAGTATGATGACAGCCTTCGACACGTCTGTCTGTCACCCGGCCGCCACTCCCTGAGGTTTCACAGGAAGCCAAACTGTGAAGAGCATGTCAAATGCATAGCATAGTTTCCCACTGAAATGTATAGACATGGTTTTGCCTCAGCACGGTAGGACTTTTACTCAGCTACAACAGATATTCAAGCTTTTATCTTTTATCAGCATAGACTGTATCATACACTGTTGGCATTAATTTTTAATTATTAATATATGTGCGTTTTAGACATCAAGTCAATCTATCTGTCTAAGTTGTTACAAGACCTCAGTTTTGTTGTTTAAGCCACTTGAATTCTATTACAGTGTCTTATATCACAATGCTGCATAGGATAAGCAAGTAAACGATCAAATGGATTTACATGTTGGTCCTGAATTCATGTGAAATTCAGTCTCAAGAGTCAAGAGCCTCTAGCACTGCTTCTGTGCTAGAGGCTCCATCCTGAGAGTGTAATGTCTCAGTTAGCCTATTGCATGTGAGGTGACTGTTAAGTTCTCCATGTGGGTAAACTGATTTAAGGTGACCCCCCCATGTTTTTTGGGTCTACTAACTGCACTGAAGACTAAGTGGTGTGAAGAGTGCTCCAGGCACATGCTGGGTATTAGATGAGACTCCTATTAGTTCTCCCTTTACCTAGACAGACATGGCTGTTGTGGTTTTTCAGGAGCCATACTGTCCTTTGTGGTACTGGCTAAAGTCCAGAATTGGGCAAAATAGAAATACGGAGATTCTTCAATCGTTTCATCTGGATAATAATACTTTTAAACAGTCACCAGATATGCTAATTATACGGCCAAGAAGCCGACACAGACAGACAGGAAAGTTCCATTACATGTTACTCATCAAGCCAACGCACTTGAACATGAAAGTGTTCAGCTTAGTCTTGACGCCGAGTATCTGACTGCCTGGAATAATTTAGCTTAATTTCATAATGACTCATGTGAATAACCTCATAGGAGAATAACACTGACACTCTTGGCAAGCTTAACATCTAAAGCCATGTTTTCTCAGTGTACATGACCTGCCTGCCAGTGTATAGGACAGAGGCAATAAACAGATGAAGTTCTCTCTCTGGTCTCATATAAAATCTCAGTGCTAATATGGAGTTGAAAAGTGAGATGGCATTATCCACTACAGCGTTGGTTCAAGCTGCCAGTCAGGTTTATATTGTGTTGTGCCCTGTTTGTGTTTTCCATTATGCCACATTATCAGCTCAGAGAATGGAGCATGATTGCTCTGCAGACAGAGAATAGCCTGGTCTCTGTTGTCTGTGGATGAGAGACTACTAATCTGCACAGAAGCTGCCCAAAGAATATTAATTGATCGGCTGTGTCAGCCAACATTACATTATGCTCTTCAGAGATGAGCCTTTTTGACCATAGCTCCTGAGCTAATTTGACCATAGCTCCTGAGCTAATTTGCTTTCAGCATGGTATGTGTTGTAGCATTGTCATGATACATTCTTTAATCATTATTTTTTAATTAATAAAGCTACAGAGCTTTATTGCTCATCTTACCAACAATGTGTGAAAATCTTAAAGGATAATTGAAAAATATTTTTGCCTTGGCTTTGTCAAATTAGGAGATGAGATTAGATGGCCAAAGTGCTGTCATGAACATGAGACATGGTAGTACCTTCTTTCATTTGTCAGTCTTTAACTTAGAAATAGCCACTAAAACATGGGCGAATTAGAACAAAACCTACATATGATGTCACTTATCACAAATCAATTTTAGTTCAGTAGTGGTTGGCAAAGAGGGTGCCATTTAGCCAAAAAGACAATTTCAGCGCCCAGCCTAAACAGTATGTATTAATTGGGCTTGTAAAATTCCACTTGAATTCAAATTGCAACATCAGAGAAAAAGGCAAAATAGTCAGCTCATCCATTCTATGAACCCTTTAAATGTCCTGTCAACCGTTGTGTGAATAGACTGTACATTGATCAGATTATTATCTGCATTTATTCATTGTATAACCTATAGCCTATATGTAAAAAGGCTTGAGGAAGAAATAAACCTCAAGAAGCAAACTCTTTTTTTTATCAGAATCCACAGATTCCAAGGCTAGAATTCAGAACACAAACCATCTATCAGAGGTCAGAGGGTTCCAGTCCAAGAACTGGGGCCGTATTACAGAAACTTCCTAATCTGAAAATCCCATCTTAACTATCTGTTAACCATGGTAACGGTAGTTTAGGATCTTATTTAGGAAGAAAGCCATTACAGAACAACTGCTCCTAAATCAATTTTCCTATCCTAACTGACGTTAAGAAAAGTGTATTACAGAAGCATCCTAACCCCAAAAAAACTTAAGTAACCTTTCCTAACTTAACTTAAGTGAACTTTCCTAACTTACAACCCCCACCACATTGTGTTCGCTCAAGTGTTCGCTAACTTGGTGGTGGAAGACTGTAATGTCCATATTTATCCGCTAACCCACTTTATATTAACGTTAGCTCCCTCTCCTTTTCTCTCCCTTTAAATGACAGAGTTAGCGATCCCATTGTTCTGTCTTTCCCAAACACATCTACACTAAATAAAAATGTTTGTTGTTGTTGTATTTCCTATTTAATGTGATTCAGCAGAAAAACACTTGTGATAAATTTATGGGATGGGAAAAACAATGGTTCTGCTGCAATATCTGTATGAAGAAATTCAGGGTTTCAGTAAAAGGTTGAGTCGGTTGCTAAGTAACAGGGATAAAAGCTGAAAATCGATGCTAGATGTCGCATTTAGGATATAATAACTGAGATAAGATAGGATTCCAAATTTTAGTTAGGATTTGCTTCTGTAATGCCAAATTGAACAAAAAAAATCCTATCTTATATTCATCCCATCTTTACTGTAGAGTTAACTTTATCTTAATTTAAGAGTTAACGTTATCTTAACTTTAGAGTTAAGATAGGAAGTTTCTGTAATACACCCCCTGTCCATTTCCAGTATCTCTCCATATTAGCGTGACATTACATGGTCCCATGTGGGGGGGTGGGGGGTTACATTGGAAGACTTGTGCGATTAGGCACTTCCTGATCCCTTATTCCTTATGCCTTCGGTTATTTTAAGAAATGGATGAATTCTCCCATTATTGAACTGTAGAAGAGCCTAAAATTCTCTGATAAAATTCTGTTAAATCCATCATGAATGGTCACAGAGTAAATGTGCGTGTCTGTGTGTGTGTGTTTGTGTGTATGTGAGAGAGAGAGAGAGAGAGGAGGAGTGTATCCAATTAAGTACATCACCAATAAGTTTTTTTAACATCTATTTTTTGCAGTCAGTAAAAAAAGATTCTTTTTTAGCGGAATCACTGAGCAATAATGTCAGCTTGCAGCTGCGGTGTCTGATTTGCATGGTTTTCAGCAAAACAAATACAAAAACAGAAACACTTGTGTTGCATTTGAGCCGGCGAAAAACAAGACCCACGGGACCCCAGTGATGAGAGCAGGGCCACGTTGTTATTTTCCCCCACGCAGAAATGTCTTGCAAGAAAGTCGATACAGCTCGGTCCCAGTGTACAGTAGCTTGGCCCACAAGTGTCAATCACTCACTGGACACCTCTCTCTTTGATTTGAAAATTGATTCAGGTTGCTGTCTCCTTCATCAATCACATGTGAAATCGCACAGAGCTGAGTCGAGCTGAGACACCAGGTTCACTGCTTTTCACTGTTTGGAAATGGATTAGTTTTCACTTTACCTGTATTAGCTTTGCGGACTCTCCTTGTAGTCCAGACAATACTGCTTTTGTTCTAGATTAAAATCCAGACACTGGTGCCTGTGGTGGCCTCCCATGCCCAGTGGTGCCTTGACTTTATTTCTGTTATGGAGACAAATGCACAGGGCTCTGAGCTTGTGAGTGACGAGTGACATTGCTTTCTGGGCGAGAGTAATCACAAGTGGCGTGGTTTCTGGTGAAAGTAATCACAGCCCTTCTTGACGCTGATGTGTATTTGTTTGTTTGTTTCAAGTCTGTTTTTTTTTTTTTCTTGTCCATATGTACAGCCTTCAGATCTGCTGTGTATGAAGTTGCTTCTCTGTGCTATTAAAGGAAAATGCCTAGTCAATGCACAGCCAGCTAGCGTGACAGTATTTTCCCTAATGTGGGTCGCACCATGTATAAAGCTAGCCTAGCATCATGCATTATATTCCAATATAAACCAAGCCATAGGCTGTATCTGCCATTCTCTGGTGATCTGTAATTAAGACCTGTCAGCCTATGTAGGGAATACATGTCTGCACGTCTCGCATGCTTTTTGAATGTGGAAATCAGTATTTTTAGAGCAGAGTGGTTACAATCCCCTTACAATTAAAAATGAAGTCCTTAACACACTGGATAGCAGTGCCACCAACACAACTTGTGTCTGTGCCTGCGGCTGGCCTCTCTGTGGACATCTGTGGAGTGTTGCCTTTTACAAAGACTGACTGTTGAATGACCATCAGCTGACCAATCAGAATGGAGTATTCCACTCTACTGTGTAATTAATGGCAATAGTGTCACACTCCATGAGTGCATGACCTTTTGATGTGTGACCTTGCCTGTTCACTTATTTAAAAGCATGTGGTAGGAGCGGGTAAGGGTGTGTGTGTGTCTGTGTATGTGTGTGTCTCTGTGTGTGCGTGTGTGTGTGTGTGTGTGTGTGTGTGTGTGTGTGTGTTGGTTGGGGGGGTTGTACCCACTCAATGCCTAAATCTAGGTATATGACAACAATGACAGAATGAAATAAGACACAAAATGTACGTCCCACAAAATACTTCAAATCACCCGTTAATAGAATGAAAGGCTTTGCTTGAGCCAAATACCCATAATCCTCCTCTTGGTGCACAAAAGCCAGGCAATGCGTAATGCAGTTATCAGTGATTCACTGTAGCAATATCCTTCGCATTGTAGCATTTATGACAACTGCCAACAGCAATTACCCCATGTTTTCTGTGCCTCAGTGTCATCAGCCTAACAAAATATGCATACGCATTGCATATGATGACATATTTAAATACATTCAATAAAGTCATGCAGGCACCACCCGCAGTGATGTGACATGGTTGAGGCCATTTTTACACTTATTTCGGTGGCCATGATGGTGGCTTTTTCTCCTAAACAGGAGGAAGATCTCTCTGACATCAGCTAAGGCATCCTGATAAATATCCAGAATGCCGACCTGCAGACTACAGAAGTATGAATTTTAAACAAGTGGGAGCTGTTTTACCATCATTCAAACTTGTAAATGATTCTCGGCTAAATTATGAATATGATGCCAAGCACTGATTTATTGGTGAAGGGGATTTATTTTGTTACAATATACCATGTAATGACTTTACAAGGTTTCTCTGCTCACAGATTCCAAAGCTATTGGCAGAATTGGAGGACAAGATCATTGAAAAGCAGATTTCGTAGTAATTTCATTGCGCCTCATGGGGTGTCCTTTGTATGTTTAAATCATGCCTTTGCCAATGTTGAGGACACAGAAAAACCACAGGAAGCCTTAATTGGGTAAGACACTTTGACTACACGAGTGCTGTTATCCTACAGCCTACCCAGAGGCCCCTGGGGGCTTTTAGACGTTAGACTCACTAGGTTATTGTGTGAAATTGGTCTGCTAGCATATGTGGACAATGCTTTGTCGATAATGCATTTCAGAAGAGGTATGCCTGAACCTGATGAGGCCCGTTGTGCTTAATTAAGCTTAAAGGTGAATTTTCTCATACACACAGCTGTGCACATTCAAAGCAGAGCTTACATACATTTCTGAGCTGATAGTGCAAGCTTGAACCTGTGTGTGTGTGTGTGTGTGTGTGTGTGTGTGTGCAGTCTTACCTAAATGGCTCGAAACGTTTGGCACAATATTTCAAGTGACTGATTTGATTGTTATGTATATATTCCCAGAGCGAGGCTGTGCTTAATATAGCAAGCAAAGAAGGCCGGGACGGTACAGTGAAAGCACCTATTTGTCTGTGCGTATTGACGCATTCCCTCAGTCAGTGAGTGGGTGGTGTGGCATGCAGATGTAATCTAAACCGCCGCCAAACAAGTCGAAAATGTCTGCTTCAAACGGCCCACCTCGGTGCGAGAGCGGAAAACAGCAGGGGGGGCGTTTTTTTCATGATGTCTGCCCTGTGTTAAATGACAAGGTATTTTTTTAGAGGTCCGTACTTATATCAAAGATGCTCCTGATAGCCCACCTGCTGTTGCCATGGAAGAAAAAGATGTAAATGAAGCAGTGAAAACTACTGGAGGGGAATACAAATGAGGCGGGGCGCCTGGTGCCTAGCAGTCTCAGAGTGTGTGTGTGTGTGTGTGTGCGTGTGTGTGTGGGTGTGTGTGTAGGGGGGGGTGGGTAATACACCATGAAGGGAAGCATTCAGAGGCCTCTCTTTCACAAGCATGTTTGGATTCACTGTTTTGTTTTGTGTGTGTGTGTGTGTGTGTGTGTGTGTGTGTTCTTGCCCTTTCTTACCCCAAGAGACTCTCAGGGTCGTGCATTAATGAAAAAAGGGCTCGGATGTTAGAGTTGTACTCCTTCCTTACACCTTTCCCTACAGACCTCTGAGATGCCTAAAACTAAACTCAGTTCAGTACATTTTATGGCATGTACCTCAAGCTTTTTAAAGGGAATGAGTATCAGGAGTAACAAAATAACTAACCAGCTAACTAGCTAGCTAGCTAATGAATGATAGAACTTTTTTTCACTAAAAAAATAAATATCAGTTGATAAACAACAAATAATTTGATTGAATAATTGAAATAATGATTGAAATGTGAGGCACATAACTTCAGCAGAACATGCTTCATGTTTCTCTGTGTCATAAGAATGCCTCAGCACATGGTTTGAGTTCCCTCACAGCTCCTCTCGCGCCGTGTCGGAGACACCTGACTTCTTGAGACATAGGGCTCCTGTGGAGGATATTGCTGGATTATGGCGTTGACGCCTCCACAGTGACAGAAGCAGGAAGTCTTGACAGGAGATTTCCTCTGACTTCTGCAGACCCCTGTGCCCTGTGATGAGGATTGGGGAGGAAAAACCTGTCCACCTCAAGCTGTGCAGCCTGTGGTTCTCCACTCATTGTATATGCCAGACTCCCCCCCCCCCCCCCCCCCCCCCTTTTAAATCCCCTCAGCAAGCAACCTTGTCCATGGAGAAGTATGAAATAATACTGGCCCACGGAGTGTTGCAGGCTTTTTTAGTGGCGATGGGAGCTGGTGTCAGAGCGGATCGGACTCAAAGTTGCATTAAGTGCTGAAGACAGGCGTCATCATTGTCTGCAGAAGGCTTCTTTTTCTCTCTCCCTGCACTGATCCCAGTAGGAAAGAGTGTTGTGTCAGGAAAAGGGGGGGACTTCAGGAACATATTTGTGTTGAAAAGTGCGAGGACACCGTAAGGCCCCGGAGGGCTGGGAGTGGAGTGGAAATACTCCATCAGGCTCACAGGGGGTGAATTATGAACCACAATCTACAATTCCTGAGCGCATTTGGCAGCAAATCTACCAGATTAAATTTTATGCCAAATCATAAATTTAGGACAAAACTTGGGGGATATGTTTTGACTAAGGGTGATTACGCAGGGATGATGATTGCAATCCTTATCACCCCGGGTGCATGTACGTGTGCCTGTGTGTGTGTGTGTGTATGTTTGTGTGTGTGTTTGTGTGCATGTGTGTCTTTGCGTATGTGTGTGTGTGTGTGTGTGTGAAATGGGAGAGCCTCTGTTAATTACCCACTCCTCGGTGATGTTCATATCCTGGCAGATGGTCACTTTCCAGCTGATTTGCTTTGTAGAGAAGATTAAAATATAATGCTAGCAAAGAGACTGCAATATGTCATTACATTAGCATCTCTTCGTCACCTCCACTCACAGGAGTGCAATGTCACACCAGAGGTGAAGTATGGCAGTCGGCATGTCGGAGCCTATGTGTCAGTCTGTTCATATATGGGAATGTGCATTTACAGTACATCTGCACGTGCACACACGCACACACACAGACACACAGACACACACACACACACACACACACACACACATAATAAAACAAACAAAAGAAAAAGACAAATACACACACAAAACAAAACACCAACACAAACATATATATACACACACACACACACACACTCACAGACACACACATCTTATCTGTAATGTTTTGTTTTAATGCTTTAATGCATCCAAAGACATGTGACCTCCTGCAGTGTGTGCTATACTATGGAGCAGATGGTAATCAGTACATCTGTATTTTGTGCTGAGACTCTGTAGACGTCTGTAGTTATGGAGACAGGAGTGGCATGAAGGGCTGACCAGCAGGGCACTGCTCAGACCAGCTGATTTGGCTCAGACAGGGAAAAAAGGAAAAAGCAGCTCTCTCTCTCTCTCTGTCTCTCTCTCTCTGTCTCTCTCTGTCTCTCTCTGTCTGTCTGTGTGTGTGTGTTTGTCTGTGCATGGGTGTGCTGCTTGTGAATGTGTGTGAGTGTGTGTTGAACGTGTGTTGAGTGTGTGTGTGTGTCTGTGTGTGTGTGTGTTAGTGACTGGAATGCATGATAGGGTGCAGAGGTGCCGACAAAGCTGGAAAGGGGATCTCATTGATCTTGGCAGTAGTGGACAGGTTGCCATGGAAATGGGACAGAGCATTCCATTTAATCACAATGTGACTTAAGAGTTAGGTCACTTTAAATGGGGCAGATTAGAGTTTTTTATGATGATGATTGCTGTTCTCTGCGAACTAAGAACAACAACAGTGAGGAACATTCTGGAGGCCGTTCAGCTTTGTTTTGGAGAAACTCGTTCTGAAATATGTTTTAAATTTTTGTATTATGCACTTTCTTTTTTTCTGGCTACGGTTGCAGCAGAATGTGGTGCTGTTTTTTTGTCTCAACAAACACATGAGTTTTTAACAGACCATAATGTTGTGCTATCTCAGTGAAAACAGATGTTTTAAAGTCACAGAGTTTTACAGTCTTTTTGAAGCTGCTTTGCAACTCATACATGGCATCTACATGAAGAAAAAAATGTTAATCGCTGGGTGTTATAGCACTAATACATTCAATTTTGTAAGTAGTTTTTGCTTTTTTGAATAAGAGAACTAAGTCGAGTTCTACACAGTGTCAAATGCACATGTTTTAGGGACACAAAACGCAAGCAGGCAGGGGCTTTATTAAAATAGAGGAAGACACCTCATCAGGCCAGCTTAGCATCCTTTAGTGAGGAACACGTTTTTTGAGGGGGATGTTATTGAGGCCTTAATGCATTTCAGATTGACTTTTTATGCGTCGTATTCTGCCTGCTAATGAAATCATCTTGTTGGAAATGTCAGAGAAATAGCCTGGGTGCCTGTGGTCTCTTCTACACAAACACAGCTGCTAAAACACACCACGCATGGGAAGACAGCCGCACGTCTTTCACCTCCAACTTCATGCAAAAACTCAACCAGGCAATAAAAACACAACCTCCTTTCATTTCCTTTCAACTCACACCTGGTACAAAATTTGAAGTTGATTTTATCTATCTGCCCTCTTTTATTTGTAATTCATCCATTTTCATGAAAATACTCTCTTGAAGGTGAATGTACTATTCATCATTATGGGTATATTTATTAAATCTGAAGGTGGCTCATAACTAACTACTACAGAGTTGTTTTACATTTTGAGGATGCACTGAAATAGATTTATTGTAAGGTGATGATAACTATTAAGTCACCTCACAATACTGTAGAAGTAAAGTAGTTTCTCGGATAAATGGAAGTTTTACTGAAGACTACAAAACTATGAATACATTTGGACGTTATCCAATACATCTGCAGTGTAAACGGTGTAAAAAGAGATCAAGGTGGCCCACTGTAATCATTACGACTCATATGTTGAGTCATGGGGGAGTCAGGGGGAGTTGTTTTTGCGTTGTGAGCCTTTCAGCTGGCTCCCCTCCCGTCATAGATTTTCTCGTCCATCACCCCTCGCGTCCTCCGTGCTGAGCCTATATCAGGGCGAGAAAGTAGTTCAGCCGCAGGCTGAATCAATTCACAGCCTTTTGGAAGTTGCTTTCCGACTGGCCTCATCTCGCGTAATACATGAACCAGCCTACCAAACAATTAGCTTGGAAGCAATGGCGTCTCGTAACTAGTTTGTTGCTTAAGGGAAAAGGTTAGGGTGGTGGTGATGTGTGTGTATGTTTGGGGAAGAGGGTGTGCATTTAAAGGCTGTTCCTTAAGAAAAAAAAAGCGGGGGGGGGATTCCAAACTATAAGTACTCACTCAGCGCTGCCAATTGAGAGAGTGCTCTTGTTCCCACGAACATGCTCTGGTTTCCTTTTGTGGAGCAGAGGTAGATGATTTTTAAATGTGGTTTTGATGCAGTAGCCAAGTGCCAAAAATGCCTTGCAAGTGACTGCGTGGAGGAACTAATTTGTAAACCATAAATGAGTGATTTCATGGCATGACTTGGCCCGTGTGCTGGAAGAGAAGCCAAAGGAGTTAGTGCAACGGCAAGGCCACACGTGTTCGGATGGGAATGTAGGCCAGTGCGGAAACTAATGCAACTCAGTCAACTGGACGTGCCTGCAAAGCCTCATTGATCCATAGAGAGCTCATATGACCTTTTATCAAGTCAAACAAAAATCCAAACGAATTCAGGTCATTAGGGCTGAAAAGTCTTCCTTTTGTAATTTTCTGAATATGGCTTGGAAGTAGTTGATCATGTAGAAATGGTGGAGTACAGAAAAATGATGGTATATAAACACAATTTCAAGATTGTGTGCCCCACATTATCACCAATGACTTTCACGACTTGCTCTTTTTTGACTAAACAAGCAAATAGCGTTCTTGAACGATGTGGCCTTGTAAGCTTTGTGTACTTTCTTAGCTTTTAGGGGTCTGACCACCAGGCTTTGACAGAGGCATGTGCACAAGCGTCTGCTGACGGAGAGCAAAATGATCTGAAATTGGTCTCTTTGCCTTTAACCACCACTATTTGACAGTCTTCACGTTTAGGAGGCACAAAGACACATTATTGATTTTTTTACCCCCCCATCACCCCCCCCCCCCCCCCCCCCTCCATTCTGTGCCTCTTTTGTCTCTTCCTCAGCAGTCAAGATTGAAGTGGATTAAATTGCAGACTTTCAGATGCTTATTTGTCTTGTTTGTTTACAGATGGAAAACAAACACATCCTGTAAAATGTTTACTGCCAAAAATCATTTGGTATTGGAATCATACTCCAAAAAAACGCAAGGTCATCCTTTGATTGAAGTGGATTCTGTGATCATTAGGCTTATTGTTTTCAGACTGA
Organism: Tenualosa ilisha; assembly: GCA_015244755.2. NCBI lineage: Eukaryota > Metazoa > Chordata > Actinopteri > Clupeiformes > Clupeidae > Tenualosa > Tenualosa ilisha. The sequence continues at coordinate 644,859 of PYXC01001671.1, forward strand.
AATGGACTGAAATAAGACAGGACTGGTAGTATTGGTGTTGTACTAAAGCTGACTTGATTTATTGTGTTGTTGTAAGCTGATTTTTAATTCACTCGAGGGGGCACTTGTAATGACAAAGAGAGAAAGACAATAGTTCAAGTTCAGAGGAAATTGAATATGCTGAAATGAAACAACCTTGCATTTCTGTTCTAAATAAAGCAATGTAAAATCCCTCAACCCAAACCCTCCCTACGGCCAGACTGCACGAACACACAGACATGCATGAACAAACAAACACACACACACACACACACACACAAATCTTGATGTTTACTTCCTGGTCAGAGAGAGCTGCTGTTTTGTTCTTGATGTCTTGTTTGTCAGTGCCGAAGTAAAGATTTCTTTTCCTTCTCTTTTCCAGGTTTTAGTCGAGCTGCTCTGCCGTTCGGATTGGTAAGAAGAGAGTTGTCCTGTGAGGGTTACCCAATCGATCTCCGCTGCCCAGGAAGTGATGTCATCATGATTGAAACGGCGAACTATGGCCGAACAGATGACAAGATCTGTGATGCTGACCCTTTTCAGATGGAAAACATCAACTGCTACCTCCCAGATGCCTTTAAAATCATGTCACAGAGGTAACTTGATCTTGTGTTTCTGTCTTTTAAACATTCAGACTCACTGAGGTCACTGACTCAGTTCCCATAGGCACACATCCCAGGGAAATCTAAGCCTTCCTTCACCTCTAGTTTTGACTGAAAGTGTTTACTACAGAGATGTGAGTTTGGATGCAAAATGTTGGTGATTTACGGTGAATTACATGCTGTATGTACTTACACATTTACATACTCACTTACTTACTTTCTGTACGTACTTCCACACTTACTTACTTACTTTCTGTGCGTACTTACTTACTTACTTACTTACTTTCTGTATGTACTTCCACACTTACATATTACTTACTTACTTTCTGTACGTATTTACACACTTACTTACTTACTTTCTGTGCGTACTTACTTACTTACTTACTTTCTGTACGTATTTACACACTTACTTACTTACTTTCTGTACGTACTTACTTACTTACTTTCTGTACGTACTTACACACTTACATATTACTTACTTACTTTCTGTACGTATTTACACACTTACTTACTTACTTTCTGTACGTACTTACTTACTAACTTTTTGTACGTACTTCCACACTTACTTACTTACCATGGCCGGCATATAGCTTCAGCTACACAACCAGATTTCGTAGATGTGTGATGCTCCTAATTAAGCTTTAAGACTATCAATGCTCTCCATAAATGACAAATGTTAAACTGACTTTTGTCTTTTTTATCTCACCACCACAAAAGCAAAACAACAAACAACAAATACCTTCACCTGGCTCAGGCTTCCTTCCCCTGCCTCTGCAGTGCAATTCGTTATCGTTAGTGGTGTTATTATTTATGCGTCTGAGCTGATAGCGTTCATGTCCTTGTCCCAGGATGCTCCTAATATCTGATTTTAGCGTAATCCTCTCCAATCCTACCATTATCAGTGGCAGGCTTGCATGGCTCACTGAAGTGATTCAGCACTTCATGCCACTGGGCTGGACCTGTTATTCAAATGATGCTGCTTGGGGTATTTACAGTATGTCAGATTAAAGAGTAATGGAACCAAATCAAACTGATTAACAGCACAACCTGCCATTATTTGCCACAGCATGGGAAAAAAAAATCTCTCGCTCTCTGTCTCACACACACACACACACACACACACACACACACACACACATACGCACACACGCGCGTGCGCACACACAGACACATGCATACACACACAGACACACACACACACACACACATCAACAATCATAGATTTCCAATGCGGGTGATGTGTTTTTGGCTACATTTCTTCAAAATGAAAGGCTTGAGATGTCAAAGCAGAGAAAAGAGCAGATCTCTGTTCCTAGACGTCTGTCTGCCTGTTGCACGTCCAGATTTTCTGGAAGGAGCACATGAGAGTAATAAGTGATCAAGGGCTGTCCAGGCAAAGTTAATTAGTCTGTCTCCATGTTGACTGTGACTACACAATCCAAGTTGTCAGTGTCTTTGACGGTCTGCACCAAGCAACATGGTTTGTAACAACTCTCTGCCGAGCACAGTGTATGCAGGGAAACACATGCGGGGTGTGAAGCTATTCAACAATTATGCATTGTGATTGCTGTGTATTGTACCAATTGGGTGTTGTAGTGGCACCCTTGATCAACGGGACACCCAAGATGATTTGATTTGGGCTTTGATGATGCCTTGATTCCCGTCAGTACGAAAATTGAGTCAGTGGGGGTCATTGGTAGGCCAATCGGCCCTAAAGTGGATTAAAATTCAAAGTAGAAACTCTCTCAAAGTGAATTTCCGCCAGTGTCTGTGTGCTACTGCATGTGACCCCCATCTCCCTACACAACTCCCCTGTCCCTTAAGATTTTAATAATGCTACTGTACTGCTTTTGTAAGCTATATTATTCAAAAATATAGAAAGGCATGACTACTTCTGTATCTCTATATACATCAAATGGATAGCAACATGACATTCTAATTTGATCTTGAGCAATTTTAATCAAGATGTACAGAGAAACAATAATAATACTCTTTTATCAGAGATGGGTGGTTACACAATGAGAAGTATATTTTGGCATTTGCTTTTTCTGTCGGGTGTGTTGTCGTTGAGCCATCTCTGAATGTCTGGTTGTCAGAGGTGCCGAGAGATGAGATGGTATCACATGTGATAGAGGCCACTACCTCCTTAAAGGCCATTTGGACTCATACCTTCATCTGATGACATTATCTTTTCACTCCGGTAAAATGGCCCAGAACGATATCACACTTCTACCATCTACGGGCTTCAATTTGGTCATAAAATGGTGGGTTGTTGGCAGATGGGGGTCCTTAAACTTAGACAAAAAAAGCACTTGATGAAGTTTTATGTGTTTATCTCCATGAAGAACTGCCTCTCCTCAGCCATGATATGTGGAAAAGCACTTCTCCACGTCTCACTCCTTAGAGTGCTAACGTCAAACTGAAATGGGCTTTGATTTGGAAGCAGATCACCTCCGGCAGCAGGATTATGTGTTCCTCTTGGGCCAGCCTGGCCTAAAAATACATCATAGATTCTTACTGAAATCTTCTCAGAATAGATTGAAAGCCCTATTACACCTCTCCACGCAGACTAAACAACTGGTGTCTCTTTGTGTTTCAGGTGCAACAATCGGACCCAGTGCATTGTCATCACTGGAGTTGATGTCTTTCCTGACCCTTGTCCAGGGACCTACAAGTACCTTGAGGTCCAGTACGAGTGTGTTCCCTATAGTAAGTATGACCATTCTCCCACATCTCTTAAGGACACACATGTTGTTTTATAATGTAAGTGTGTGACTATCATTCAGGCAAAACACTCACGATCCAGTGGACAGGTTTAATAAATACAGCACATAAATGAACTATAAAAAGTCACATTAATTTTCTTTTTTTTTTTTTCATGACACATCCAGATGCCACAATAATCTAGTTGTAGTTCTAGTCAGGACAATACATTTTCACAGCACGGTTTTGGTACCACATTTTCCGGTATATCTGTACATCGAAAATTCAAGTTCAGATGTCATTTTAAACACTGTCTTCTTAAAGGCCTCTCATACACTCACAAGTAAAAAAATATATATGTCATTCAAAAAATATGATGCTGTGTAGGATCCTTTCCTAGGATTTCCAAAAGCAGTTTTAGCCTCAATAGTTTGTGAAGTCCCTTTTATGGACTTCTTATATTTATTCACAGACCTACTGTGATCCATTAGCATTCAAGCAAGTTCAGGAAACACAAGGAAACACCAAACGGACAGTCGTAAGATCAGTTGATGAAAACATGTGTAAAAGCATGAGCCAACTTAATAGGGAAACCCGGCCATTGTTTAGCAGCCCTAACGTTCTTGGAAAAAATATAGCAGGCAGTAGAATATTTTCTTTTTACCATTTTTACATGAGATTGATTGTCAGAAGTGCTTAGATATTTGTAAAGCATCTTTTACCAAAAAAGGTCCATCAAAAGAGTATAAATAAGAGTATTATTATTATTATTATTATTATTATTATTATGAGTAATTAACAGGTTAATTTAAAGGTGCAGTCAGTAATGTTTGTAAACACATAAGAGTTTGTAATATCTGTTCCTAATGCACTAGAACTCTATGATCCATCACTGTGTGTCACTTTACAGTGTCACTGTAATTAAAAAAAAAAAATCTTCTTATGCTGGCCTGGCTCTAAGAACTGGAAACAGAGAAAGTAAAGTAAAGGCAGCCTGTAGTCCTCAAAAGATTGCATGGAGTTTCTTGGGAAGCATGAAAGAGAGGGGTGAGCCACTTCTCTGTCATGTTTTGTTTGGTCCTTGATTCAAATTTAGTAGAAGTTGTAAGCTGTGATGGACAAAAATATTTGCTTGGAAATTTAAACATAATAGGATTTCATCTAGCTTTGCTGACTGAACCTTTTATGTACAGTCCGTTACATATGGTACTTGTTTATGGTAACACAGTAGATACAGTGGAGATGAGGGTCCAGGGTTTTTGCCCGATAAGGTGTTAGATATGTCAACATTAACAACATGCTTGAGTCTCTTTTTTTATTATTTGTTTATTTAGTTTTTTTTTCTCTTTTTACATTCACATTCACTCCTTCTTTATTCTGGTATGATTAATCACCTCATGTAGGAGGTGAGATATTCCAGTGTGACTTGACCTGCCACGATTCTGACAGTTTTTTTTTTTTTTTCTTAAACCATGTACCACATTTGAACACTGAAAGTATCATGTTTTATGTAAAATGATTTAGCATAATATATGCACATATCTACATTGCAGTGGAGCACATAGGAGTAACACATTAGGTTATGTATGTGTATAAGCGTGTGGAGATGCAAAGTATGAGGACCAAAGGCAGTTGATCAAGGACCATATTCACAAAGCATCAGAAATCATATTTCTTGAGACAAAACATCTCACCTCTGTTCAAGCATTTTGCTCACATTCATGAATGACTGGCTCTGTGTGCCTGCAGAAAGGCACTGGAGAGAGGAATGAGAGACCATTAAAAAAGGTGGAGGGTGATACTAACTGCTGTAAGATACTCGTGGAATAAGACATGCAATAAAATGGCATGTGAATCCTCAGTGCTGCTAAACTCTCATGGGCACACTAACAATGAACAGACACTCCTGCCATGAGTTCGTTAAAATGTTGTGAACATTTGAAGCTGTGTGACAAGCAGTATTTTACCCAGAAGGACCAGTAGCATTTGGGTGCAACACCTCAATTCAAACATGCAAATTATATGTAGATTCAAGTGTAGAAGGTGTAAATATATGCCTTATGAAACAGCACCACATAAAACAAAGAGCTTCCAAGTCTTGATCCACACTTTTGTCATAATTGTTATATTTAGTTTGTACAGAACAGTGCACTACACAGTGAAAGCTGTGTCTGAATGTGCATTTTAAGTCAAATGTACTTTTTAAATATGTAGTTACTATTTACTACTGAGATGCTCTTCTCTCACTATTAAACATTCTTACAAATCAGCCAAACCTTTGATTTCAATACATTGTGGTCATAGTTATGAATGTGTTGAATAAAGACAGTAAAATAAATGAAGAGTTCAGATGCAGATGCCATATGCAAAAAATAGTTGTTTTAATAATAATTGCCAAGTAATCTCTATCAAACTGCAATTTAAATATTCACTCTCAACAAGTCGTCCATTCTCAAAATAAGTTGAACAAGTTGAAATCTCTACCTCAGCTCAAAATACAGTGAAACTGGTAAGCAACTAACTTTTGGTTTATATCTTTTTCTGTCTGTTGCCTAAATCTCTGATCGCAGTAGAGAAGACTGAAAACTAAAAGTGTTTAAATCCCAAAGGCATAATGGAAAGAAACCCCTTAGAGTGACTGGGCCGATAGGAGCAGCTGGAGTGTGAACAAGCACTATGTAAGCACGCCATCTGTTTAATCTGCTAATATAAAATAGTATTAATAATATATCGTGTTAGGCAACAGTGCTAAAGAGTTTCACTAAGGGTGGTTGTGTTCATTTGTTTTCAATGTTTGGAGGGAGACAACTGGAACTTTTTGTGAGCTAAGGAAGTTAATAATTAGCATTTCTGTTAGAGCCATGCTAAATGCATATCTTAGTGCTCTTGCTCTTGGGTGCTCCTTGTTTAATGTCTGTAAAACGCCACAAGACAATTGCATTATAATGTGGTGCTATATGAAGATAATTTAATAAAATCTTGGTGAGATTCACGGTGCACCAGCCTGCCAAAGCAGCTGTTTGTTAAACCAGTGGTATGGTCAGTGTTTGTTAATGCAGAATTAATGATCCAGGAGTTTGTGAATGTGGAGAGAGTGGGTCAGCCCCCTAATCATTGATCTGTAATGATGTCATTGATGCTACAGATAATTGACAAGCTGCTATAAGAACCTGTGAAAAGTGTCGATATTCACTGCAGTTTGTCTTCCATTGTGCCAAGATTTTTACACACATTTTTTTTTATTGTCAGTTGTGTTTTGTTCAAGACTTTAACTTTAATAATAAGATTCAGTCTCAGATTAATCAGAACATCGCAATGCATATTTCTAAGATGGTGTGGGTATTTGACTGCTCATCTTGCTAAAAAGAAAAAAAAATAAAGGGGAATTAAGGAAGACATGCACCTACCATCTGTCATATAAGAAGATAATCAGGAATATGGTAAGCTTTATCCAAACATTGCGTTTGTTATTTTGAGAGATGAATAGGTGTTTGTACGCCCACAGCACACCTCCAGAAATAAATTTAACAGCATCACACATCGACACAGGTTCAGCCATTCATACCTGACCGCTGGCAAACTGCCAGGCAGAATGGAAATAATTGGGCTGAGCTGGAGACATCTCAGTCGCCAAGCAGGAGCATTCCGCTGCGCTGAGGCCGTCCACAGACCCACAGACCCCGGTACAGCTGTGGATGTTCTCTACTCCATCAGTCTACCCCAAATATATACATGAAACATATTTAACAGGCCTCCTCATTTCAGGTTAGCCCGAGACACTTAAATGCTTCTTGGGTTGAATTTCAAAGGTGCCTTTTACCAGTCATTGCTGGTTATGACCATGTAGACTAAATATGAACACCCACACAAGATTACATGTGTTGTACAAAGAAGTAAATATTTTATTACAGATTTACTGGGAAATGGCAGTATGTCAAATAAAAAAAAATTGAAAATTAGAGACACCTTATACGGACACACACACACACACACACACACACTCATGTAAAGGGAGGCCACAGCCAAGTAAAAGCAGAATCTTCTCTATGTTTTATGTGGGTGTCAGTGAAGATGTGTAGTAGTGACCTTTTCCAGACAAGCCCAGCTTTGTGAATATGGTCCTTAGGTTACTGTTTCTGCACAAGTCTGCAGTCAGTTACCCGCTGTAGGAGTAAACCAGGGGTGTAGGGCTGTTCTGCTATTTCCTGCCTACACTTTTGTTCAATTTTTCAAAAGTCTCTTCTCTCCCGCAGCAGCTTCAGAGGACAGACTCATTTTCCAGCATGTATGACCAGTTAAATTTTCTCCCCCCTTTTTTATCCCGATAACAAGCTTTCTCTCCTAGCTGTTTTGCCTCCTTTTCCTTTTCAGAGACACTAAACCATTTTGTTCCCTGCTGGCTCCAAAGGATAATTTGCTCTGTCAATTGTTTTCACTGTGTCAGACCTTGTTGGAAGCCACAATTGCTGCTAAATGCTATCTACATCACATTCTACACATGCACCAGAGCACCAACACACACACACACACACACACACACACACACACACACACACACACACCACACACACACAGAGAGAGAGAGAGAGAGAGAGAGAGAGAGAAAGAAATAAAAGGGCTCTATCATGCAGAAGATATCTCTTTGAAGCGTATGTCAGCTCCTGAATCAAAACAGATTATTGCATATCATGGTAAGGATTTACATCAGGGTGCACTTAATTAACATGAATTAAATGCAGTGGTTAACCTTAATATAGCACTGACTGCAGTAATTAATATTACTCAGTGTTCAGCAATGCTGAGGTTCATGACTTCTCCATGTAATATGATGACTAACACAGAAAGGCAATAGAGCAGAAGCACAATTCATTGCTTAACATAAAGAGACCATGATCTCTATGGTTTTTTAATGCAGTTTCGCAGCTGATTAATGCTTAATGGAGTCTCAATGCAAAGCATTGCTCAAATTGTTATTAGTTGTTGAGTTAGTTAATGAAACTTCGTAATGCATAGGTCCATTAATGGAGCTCTATTTTCACGGTCTAAGCACATAGCTCAGTGTGTGGAGTGTATGGCGTGTCTGTTTGTTCCTTTCTATTTTCACAACGCCAGCTGCATGGTTCAATAGGGTTGGTCGTAACTTGCTTAATTAATCACGGGTGTGTTTTGGGTGTAAAATGAATTAACCAAGATAGTAATGACAGTGTGCTGTGTACATGATAGGGCCCACTGTCTCAGTTGTCAGCTAACTTTTACACAGTTTTTTTTTCCTATATCCCCTGTAGCTGTTTGTCACAATACAAAGACTCATCCTGTGTCAGCCCTCTGTTTAAGGTCATTATTGCTTGGTTGCCCTGAGAGGCTCGATGAAATGTCATGCAGCAAGACTTGTTGCGGCTAGATCTCCCACTACCAGAACAAACACTGTGACTAGACATACACATCTGATATGTTTTCAGCCCTAATATGTTTGATTGTTTTTAAACCTTACTGTGAAACCTGTGAAAAGTGCTTTATTTTTTTCACCACTCTTTTGATGATTTCTTTGGAAGCTGACTTGGGTTGTGTCTGATCTATATTAAAGGCTTTATCTTGTACTTCTAGTAGGTATATGTTAACTGAGAATAATCATATTCCGCATATTCCGTTATCTTTAATCACGGTCAGTGTGTGCTTGGTTCTTTTTGCATAGGAGCCAAAGCTTAGGGTTCTGTTTAATGCATATTAATGCCCTGATTCAATTGGCTTTTGCTTGCTTTATTTCTTATTCACAGTTCAGTGTTGTGTTTTGTTCTCCAACACTTCATCACAGTATGATTCGGTGGTTGCATTAAAAGCATGATTGCTTTGTTGATGAGGGAAAAAAAAACACAAGATCTATCTTATAATACTAAGCTGTGAAATAATAGCAGGCACAGGGATGATGCAGTTATTTAAATAATTGAGTTTAATTCATGTTAACATTTAAATTTGCTTTTATGTTTAGAGTTAGCCACAAATTAAGGTTATTTTATTTTCAATAAATACAATATGTTATGTTTTGATTGACTTATAAAAGAATTAGTAAACTCAGCTGTTTTTTTTGGTTTTGTTTTGTTTTTTTGTTTTTGTCGACAATTCAGATAAACCTTTCTAAAGCTATTTTTTTTATGTCTGTCTTAGATGTGTGTGTAATGTCCGCACTAACAATTTGCATTGCCTTTACTTTATGACTTCTGACTGTTAAACATCCATTCGTTTTAGACTGGGGTGAAGGTGGAGTGGAGATGCACCGACCCCCCTCTCTCTCTCCACCGTACACTTTTCATGTGTGTGTTCACCTTTGCCTGATGTTCATTTGCCTTCTTCTTCTTCCCCTTCTTTATGTCCATGTCTCATGTACTTGTGCTACTGCATATTTAACCACAGAGATGATAGTTAATTCATGTTAATCTCTTTTCTTCCTTGCACCCCTTTCATTCCCTCTACCAACGCGTAAAATAGAAGTGGAGCAAAAAGGTAAATCACTGACACAATCCAAATCTAGCTCCTTGTTTTGTGGCATATGGTTAAAAATCCTCCCACTCCTATTCTGGTGTTTCAAGCTAAGCAGGAAATAGGGAAGGAAAAAGCTTGTCTCAGAACCCTGCGACCCTAAAGTAAATCTATGTACAGCCTACTGGCAGCATGCACAGACATAAACACACAATGCTCTTACGTAGCTAGTGGCAGTAGTGGCTTAGGTCCATTTGGATCCTTTTTCTGTCTTTTTCTTTTCTTTTCTTTTCTTTTTCTTTTGTTCACCCCTAGGTGCCTTGTTTGTGTTGCATTCAGCCAAGTATTTTAACTGTCCCCCTGCATATGCAGCCATGACAACAGGTTTTCCTGACCTTTGACCTTCCCTTCCACTGCTGTCCTCTGTCTGCTCTCTCCCCACCTTCACACCTGCTCTGCCATACACGTTTATTACCTCCATGCTCAGATAATTTAGTAACACATAGTCTAGCACCACACACACACATACACACACACACACACACACACACACAATAATAATATGAATAAAACGCTAAGTGCTAAAGAAATCACTTGAGCATTGTAAAAAAGTAATGTCCCTCTCATGTATAGTGCATTATAATGTGCTTTAAATGACAAGTGTCTCAGGATACATATTTACAGATGTGCTGAATTCTACCCTTGAGACCCTGTATGTCTTTTCTCGTTGGTCTTTCAGTTTGTTTGTTTTATTTACAGGACGTTATTTTCCTTTATGTTTCCCTGTTGTATATACCGTCCCTTTTCTTGGGTTCATTATTGTATATGCCCATGAAGCAGGGTTTGTTTTCTTTCAGACAAGCACAATTTTTAAATCATATATACATTATGTTTAATAACTTACCTACTCTTTGTTTTGTTCCTTCTTTCTACCTACGCACAAAACCAAACTCCTGCTCTTGCTTGTGATCGTTGGTTAGATGTAGTGTGTTGGCCATTTGATGAGTTGTGTGTCCCCTCTGCTCTCGGACAACTCATTTATCAAGATGACATTAGAGCTAACTTTCAAACGAATGGCTCACGATAGCCACCGGGGCTGGGACTGGCCTAGCCCTGATGTGGCACCTGTTTGTTACACCCGTGCCAGATCTGGGCCAGAACTTTTTTTTTTTGTCTTGGCTGCTACCTGGGCTGTAAGATCTGGACCAGTTTCTGGGCTGTAAGATCTGAGCCAGATCTGGGCCAATATCTAGGCTGTAAGATCTGGGCCAGATCTGAGCCAATTTGTACAAGATCTGGGCCACATCTCTGCAAGATCAGATCGGGGCCAGATCTTTTCCAGCCTCGGCTGCTACTGGGGCTATGATTCGTGTTTATTTTCTGTTTGGTTTTGTTTGATTTGCTTCCCTAAAATCTATTTCTTGTTCTACTCTCCCCATTGCTAGTTTTTGTTTGTCCTGGGACTCTGAAAGCAGTCGGAGATCCTTCCTTTCTCTTTGAGGCGGAGCAGCAAGCTGGTTCCTGGTGCAAAGACCCTCTTCAAGCTGGTGACAAGGTCTATTTCATGCCCTGGACTCCCTATCGCACAGACACACTCATTGAGTACTCGTCTCTCGACGACTTTCAAAACTCACGCCAAACTGTCACGTACAAGCTCCCTCACAGAGTTGATGGTACTGGATTTGTGGTGTATGACGGGGCTGTGTTTTTCAACAAAGAGAGAACACGCAACATCGTAAAGTTTGACCTCCGGACGAGAATCAAGAGTGGGGAGGCCATCATTAACAATGCAAACTATCACGACACATCCCCATACAAGTGGGGTGGCAAGACTGACATAGACTTGGCCGTGGACGAGAATGGGCTTTGGGTCATCTACGCTACGGAACAGAACAATGGCATGATTGTTATTAGCCAATTGAACCCCTATACTTTGCGATTCGACGCCACGTGGGAAACAGCATATGACAAGCGCTCAGCATCCAATGCATTCATGATATGTGGAGTGCTCTACGTGGTCAGGTCCACGTACGAGGACAACGAGAGCGAAGTGAGCAAGAGTGTCATCGACTATATATATAACACGAAACTCAACCATGGGGAGTTTGTGGATATTCACTTTCCTAATCAGTACCAGTACATAGCGGCAGTGGAATACAATCCCAGAGATAACCAGCTCTATGTGTGGAATAATTTCTACGTGTTGCGATATAATCTCGTATTCGGACCACCGGATCCTGGAAATGGTAAGCAATGTTCCCCATCTTCCTCTTTTGCATACTATCACCATAAATTGCATTTCCAGGACTGCAATGTGACTGGCCATTACTTGTGTTGGTAGTCCTTAGATAGCCAGCCATCTTGTGTGTGTCAAGTGTCATGAGTGACTGGTTTTTAATTTAGAATCTAATATGTGTGAGTGGAGTGCAGAAGCTCTGGAGAGCTGTAAACATCACGGAGGTGAAAAACTGTAGCCCAGAAGTAAACATCATCTCACAGACTCGGTTACAATATCATAAGGGATTGGCGTCAGGGGGATTCCCACTGATGGCCAACAACATCTCCTGTGGCGAGACCCACAGGCGATCGCAGCGGTGTGCTAGTACTAGGGCCGAGTCCTCGCAGCTAGCGAGTGAGTGAGCGAGCAAGCGAGCGAGCGCATCGAGACTTGCCGGTGAAATTAAGCCTGTCTGGACAGGTACACGGGCTGCCTCTGGGCAACCACAGATCAGATCTCCATGGAGCATAATCTCAATTCCCTATCAGTCTTTAAACAAACAGTTCACACTCACACCCCCACACACACACCGTCACATGCACATGCACACTCTTACATACACATACACACATTCACCCACGTGCATTTTCCCACTGAAACACACTCACACACAGACACACACACACACACTACACAGACGTAGACAAAGACATAAACACACACTCATTTACACACATGCATACTCACCCATATGCATGTTCCCACTCCCAACACACCAACACATCAACAACACACACACACACACATCAAACACAGTAGCACACACACACACACACACACACACAATCAAACACAGTAACACACACACACGCACACACTCAAACACAGTAGCACACACACATACACATGGACTAAGTGCTGTGTGAAGTGGAGAGGGAGGGGAAGCATACAGCTGCTTGGAGACACATTCATCTGAAAGGTCACAGCAATTACAGTTTTTTTTTTTTTTATTTATTTTGAGTGTCACAGACTGGAGTGGAGGGGAGGAGGCCTGAATATGTGTGTCAAATAGTCCAAAAGCTGGAAAAAAAATAATAAAATGACTAACCGTCCTAATCCTTCCACATGGCCTTATCTACTGACCATGTAATACCCTCAGTAAAGCAGTGAAGGTCAGGCAAGTTTCTGCAGATTAGACTGGCCAAAGACTTACAGTAGTACAGACAATTTTTTTTTTCTTCAGTGTAGTAAATGCTGAGTAGGGATGTCACTACACGCATAGAGCTCAGATGGAACCAGATCAGTGAATTAAACTAGTTCAATGCAATTTTTTGTTTGTTTGTTTGAGTGCAGAACTCCCATGTTTTAAACTTGGAAATGCTGCAGTGGAGCAGAAAAACAAAACAAAAACAAAACAAAACAAAAACAAAAACATTCTGCCAGGTTTTTCATATGCCATGTTAGATGGTTAAGTGGTATGTGTTTTATGCTGCACGTATATGGTTGAAGGACAGATGGAAAGACAGAACGGCATAGTTGGATGCTCCATTAACCCAGCTGGATGCACTGGGATTGCAATCCTCCTATGTATCCTTACACCATGTGCTGGTGAAAGGCCTTGGATTGACTATACAGTCAGGTCACAAATTCTCCTTTGAAATCTGACCAGAAGCAACCCAAAACACACAAATAAATAACAAATGTATATGTCTAGGCTAGATCATGCTCAAATCGACAGCATAAACTGAAACTTTTTTGACGATTTTCACCTACCTGTCATCTACTTGTTAGTATTCCTTAGGGGAGTTATATGTCACTCAGGATAAATTGGCAGAGCTGTGTGAGAAAAGGAGGCCCTGATGTCTACGGCTTCATCTAATGAGCAACTTTATGCTATGAAGGCCTCTTTAATCTCCTTGTTTTGGCGCTGGTGATGAACCTGCATGCTCTCAATGCAATGTCACTATCTCTAGAAGGCAGGAAGTGCCAGAGGCAGGCAGTTCACGCCCACAGACAGATTGAGGAGAGTTCAGAGCCATCAGGTTACTTCAAGTACGGTACTCTAAACGGAATCCACAGCTGCTAGCTTGACATCTTGACATCTTTTCATTTTATCCTTACATAATGCTCAATAACAAGGTAATTGTAAATAGCTGAACTGCAAGTGAGCTTGTGGACAGCAGTCCGCGATTGCATCACTTTCATAATTGAGACGTGTGTATTTACATTGTTTGTTGTAAAAGCCTGAAAGGGAAAAAGTAAAGCTTTGAATACAAACATGTAGACATGCATCATCAATCTGAAGTTAATTAGTTTCTAGTTATGGCATAGAAATAACACACCTTTGATTGATCACCACTGGTGCTATGGCCCCCGCTAACTACAAACAATAGCAGCATGCCACAGCACGTATTTTTGCATCTTTAGTCCTTGGTGGAATTGATAGAGTCCAGAGAAATATGGTCTTATGCATCAAGATGGTCTGCAAAATGGTTTTGTGTGATACAAAGCCAACATCTGTGGGCCCCATCTGAAACAGGCGGTCTCCAAAACAACATGTCCGTGTAGATTACACTTAAGTGGCTGCAACGCAGACGTAAATGTGCTTATGTCGAGGGGCCGCACTCATGCCTCTTGCTGAGGTCTGCGTCTGGCTCCTCTTCGATGGGCTTGTGGAGCCAGCCAGCCAGCCAGCGCCCCGAGGCCCCTCGTGTCTCCACACGACACAGCCACAACCTCAGCCCCAGCCCCAGCCCCGGCCCTAGCCTCAGCATCTGGACTCTTCTAGATCAGCACTAAAAGAATTAATTACATCAGTGATCAGCACTGATGATAGCAGTTACATGCTAATTCAAAGATGCACTCTGCGTTTTGTCTCAGGGCAGTGCTCACACTGCGAGGCGTCTTCCCCCAGTCTCGAGGGTAATCGTCCATGAATCTATCGCTAATAGGCTGTTGTTTTATTTATTGTGCTCAGTGCACAATAGTTCTCATGTTGTGGTAATAGGAACACTAATTTAAATGCAGAAGAGACTTTGGAGTTTCGAGTTTGGGATAAAGACAAGAGCGAATATACATGTGTTAAATGTTGCTTGTCTCAAATGTTGTTTATTGGAACTAGTTGAAAAGGGTGGTGTATATTGATAACTTCATAACTCAAATGACCCTTCTAATTAAAAGAGGAGCCTGTAGCAACTGGAGCTGCTCTTGTTTGCCTGACAAAATTTGATTTTTTTGATCTTTTTTTTTGAGGATTACCAATTTTTTCTCATTTAATATTTCATTGGCTTTGAATTTGTGCTGTATTTTGACTTGTTGAGCACACTCAGATTACTTCTGGTCAAAAGTGGTATTTCCTCTTCAATTACCTCAAACTGTTTATATTTGGAAGAGTCCAGAAGCTTTAAGATCCAAATAGCAGAGTGATTATTGATTTATTTATCTTTCTCTTGCAAATGACCTACACATTGATTTTTGTAAACCATCCATGTAGTTTTCCCGCACAAATAAGACAGCCAAGACACGCAGCCAGCCTTTGCCAGTGTGCTTGATGTCAGACAGTGTCAGTGGTGGTCTTCAAAATTACACAAAATTGCATGAAAATAGAAGCAGTGTAACGTCCCTACAGACAAGGAGTAACTTAAAAGAGCCGCTACATGCAGCTGAAAAAAATGAAACAGTTCTTTCAAGAATTGTTTTTCCTCCTCTTTGATAGGTGCGTTGATAACTGTCCTTTTAACAACTAAGTGTGTAAACAAGATTTGTGTTTGTTTACACCATTCAAGATATAGAAAATGCTGTTCTGTTGCATTCATGTAGATTTAGGTGTTTCAAAGCCACAACTGTAAGACATATTTTTGGTGAGGACTATAGTTTGAAAAATGCTCAACCGTAGTGATGCGTGTTCACTGGTATTAATCAATGAGATCTACACTATATAGAAAGCTAAATAAACTAAATCAGTGCCACAGTTGAAACAGCATATTGCCTAATATCAAATCAAAAGCTGTAAACTGCTGGGCTTCACATCAGTCAGACACATCAGCTGTAATCTAATCCTTTTCTCAGCCAACATAGATTGTTATCTTGGTGTCTTAAGGAAAACAAAGGTCTACGTATCTAGTTTAGTTGGACATTATCTAGAATGATAGCTAAGCCTGAGCAGATATTTGATACTAATGAACTTGTGGGCGTAGGATATCTGATGTGAATTTAAATGACTATTTTCATAATGGGGCTTTATTCAGACTTCTCTCTCCACGACACCTAATTGAAGGTCCCCCTTGACTTTACTGCTGAACACACTTGTTAATTAAGACTGTTGCCTACCGAGTAACAGAATGACTATCCTTTCGAAAAGGAAAGGGTGCAAAAGGAAATTGGCTTCTCTGGATGGAGACTCGCATAGCTGAGAGCATTTGGGAAAAGGATAAGAGATTCTAGCCAAAGCACAAAACTGTATATATCTCAGGAAATGTGCCATATTTACATACAGTTATGCATTCAATTATGGTTTTGCTATTCTGTGTTAAAACGTAGATTTATTTATTTTCTGGGCTCCTAGCCAGTTGTTTGGGGGAGGTTAGACATAGAAATCTACATTCAATATTTGGTCTGCGCCACAGGCACACTTACAGAGAAACCAAGGACTACACACGACTAGCAGCATCGCAACTACCTGATACTGTGACCAGGGGAAGAAGTAAAAGAATGAATAAATCATCTTTGTTCTCGAATGTCAGCACAGACATGGTTGTTACTCATATGGATTGTAACTAAATTAGTCAGCAATAGGTTTTTACTATAGTTAGAAAACATTGAAAGAGAAAGAGAGAGAGAGAGACCCCAAAATAGGAACAGGAAGAACTCACAACAACACATTATTTGTGTATTCATTCTGTAGTCTTTTCTCAGGGTCGTGAATTACTGACTGCTGTGTTGTGTTTCATAGGTCATGCAATCCTGTGGAGAATTGCTCACCAGCTGATATGTGTTTGCTTAGCTGTGCTGCTTTGTAGAACTAAAGCATTTCTCATGATCTGCATTACTTAGTTACACAGAATTTTTAAAGGTTTTGCACAGTTACACAAAAGGATGTTCATGTATGCCCAGGAAGGCAGTGTTTGCTCTGTTAAGCTCTATGCAGTGATAATCATTATAACAGAAAGATTCCCCTGGTAATCAGCAAAGAAAGCAGCTTTCTGAATGAAAACTCATGGATTTGTGAATTTCCACTTATTCCATTTTTTATCTAAGCCTTCAGTCCAAGACATGAAGGGGATCAAACCACACTGCTGACTATAGCTCCATAGCAGGCCGAATGAAGGACTGTGTAAATAAGAGCTGCAGCATACAAAAAGACTTGATGTTTATGCTTCAGTATGTAGGTTGCAAACACCTAGTAGACAAGGAAGATTCATTCCCCTCATGTGAAGCATTCAAAAATAGCAGTGAGAATGTATTATTAGAAGCCTCAGGTAGTCTATGCTTATTCAATTAATAAATTGAATTAACAGTTTAGTTCTCATGTAGGCCAAGGTTGTTACCAGGCATAGTTAAAGTTAAAAGGTCAGGACGGGCAGCAACATACTCACTATAAGAAAAAAATCCAGAATTGTAAGTCCTTTATTACTGACTGGACTGCATTTCACTCAAGGCTGTCCTTAATCACTTTTAGATAATGAAGTATGCTGATTTTATTTTTTTAATTTACTACTGCACTGTAATTTAACATTTTATTCATAACAGTTCTGTAGCAGGTGATATAATGACTCTAGTCACTTCTTCAAATTGACACTTCGCCTACTTGGTTTGGCTGTTAGTGACACCAACTGCAGGCACAAAATTCTTTGTATGTGAGAACATGTGTGATGATTTCAATCTAATTCTGACTCTTTTGAGTGGCTCTGATTGGCTCTGAAGAGAGAGTAACTCTCGGTGGTCTGGTTTTGTGTGCTGATGCCTCCACAGCTGGTCTGACAGATTCGCTGCTTGGACTCACCACAATCCAGCGCCTCACTGGGGATTTCGCACCCGGCTTTTGATTAAAGAGATGCTGACTATGTGAACGCTGGTTTACAACCACCAGATTACCATCAAAACCTTCATCTAACATTCAAACATTTGGCGCAGTCGTGAGATTAATTTTGAGTCGAATCCAAGTTTCTGCTCGGAGAGAACTGTAGCTGGCGATGGGTGGAGTCACCCTTCTTCTCAGTGTTTGGGAACTGCTGAAATCATGGAGGCGTATTCATTGGGATGGCCTGCAAATCAATAACTCATACGAGTTTGGTTTTGCACATTCAGTGCAGAGTCTCAGGCAGTAAAGCAAACGGATGATGCACTGCCAGCCGGCAAGTATTCTGCATCTCATTGTGGAAAAGCAGAATTGAGATGCAGTGTAGTACTTCACAAGTAGCTAATTTGCCACGTTACGTTCAAGTTCCACCTGATGTATTTGTCAATAACCTATATGTCTGACCTGGCCCAGTGATAAATAAGCACCCTTCTAATTGAAAAACGCCCATAGGCCCTTGATTTCCAAGTAAGCATGCTGTTCCCTATTTTCTCACATTGAATGTTAAAAAAAATATATAGACGTAGATATATAAACAGAGCAGAAGTGCAGCGATGTGTGTGTGTGTGTGTGTGTGTGTGTGTGTGTGTATTGTTTTGGCCCTTGGCATCACATTATTTACCTCTCACCTGCTTTATCAAAGTCCTCGGGCCAAATAAAACAGCAGCAGGCAAAGTCTATATTATGTTGTGTTCCGACAATGCAACAACACACAACAGCGGTGTCTCTCTCTGTCAAAATTTAATCAGCCGTACTTCATACTGCCAGGCACAAGACCCCGTCAGGCAGCAGGAACTGGCTGTAATCATTTCCTTGTATGGAACACTGGGTGAAAACCTGCAGTGAGATGTGAACAGGAAGGAGCCGAGTAGACAGTGCATTCCCATAATGCATTGTTCTCATAGCATTCCAAAGTTGTCGCGGTGTTCGATGATTTTGTTGTTGTGACGACTGCTCTTGAAGTTGACTGACTCGTTGAAGTTGTTTGTGTTGAGGAGGACAATGAGCATCACATAATGATCTCTGAACACAATGTTCTGTATCTTTATTTTAGGGCCCGTGATTTTGGAGGGCACCTTCTCTCCAGAACCGCTCAAGACAACCACCATGACAACCACAACAGTTGCAGCCAAGACAACTGTTAACACGGTAACGACCACTACTGTTGCCCCAAAGGCCGGAACCAAAGCGTTCAAGCCACCACCACCACCGGTAGCGGTCCCAGAGAGTACCACGCGTCCCTCTCTGGACTCGTTCCCCCTGCCAGCACGCTTCTGTGAAAGCACAGAGAAGAGAGACATTGTTTGGCCCCAGACCCAGAGGGGCGTGTTGGTGGAGAGGCCTTGCCCCAAAGGGACACGCGGTGAGCAGCCTGTTTTTCCCACTGGTCTCCAGACACACACACACACACACACACACACACACATTTGCACACACACAATACACACACACCACTCCACCCAGCCTCACCCTAGTGACTGCTATAACATGATTACACTTGAGTGCACAGCACAGCACAACACAACACATTGCAGCCTGGCCTCGTTAATTGTAAATCACATGACTGTTAACGCTGCATTGCATCAATGTGTTGAGTGACTGCACTGAGAAAGTCTTGTCAGTATGCCAGAGTTTTTTTTCTTTTGTTTAACTCAGTTTAGTTAAAGAAATATCTTCTGTAGATCTTAAGATAATGAAAGTTTGTTTCACAGTCATGATCAAATAAATTAAAACAGCTGTCATAGTAAAAAAAAAAAAAAAAAAGTGCATTTTTGGCTCTGACAGGCCTCTAATGCTGCGAATCAGCATACATTTTATTGATTTGGTTTGGGAAAGCTTGTGACTGAGTGGCTGTTTAAGTAACACGTTGGCTGTTGATGCTCTAGGCACAGCCTCCTACTTGTGCGTTCTTGCCACGGGAGCCTGGAGCCCGAAAGGACCCGACCTCAGTAATTGCACCTCCCACTGGGTCAATCAAGTCGCTCAGAAGGTTTGTTAGGCCTGTTCTTTATGGTTTATGGAAATGTAATTGTTTGTGTACCACGTCTTGATGAATACTGAATAGTCTGAAATGACAAGGTTCAAATTGTGTTCCCTTTATACATAGCATGAGATTTGAAACATAAAACATTGCCCCAGGCCGTCTAGTCCAACCTCCTGCTGATTTAATCTGATACTCCGACCCTGAACCTGTGTTTAAAACAGTGTAATATTTGATGATGACTTGAGTTAAAACAGCAAGTCATTAAAACGCATTGGACAAAGCCCCAGATTTTATGCCCCTAAATTAACTTTTATCAAAAAAAAGCTTTTGTTAATGTACCCATGGAATATTATCAGTTTTAATTAGTCCCACATGGCTTATGAGTGGTATTGCAAAGGACTACTCTCTCACAGCGTGAGAATTCTCTAATGAGAAGTGGGAGCCTTATAGTCTAACATA
Source organism: Tenualosa ilisha (assembly GCA_015244755.2). Classification (NCBI taxonomy): domain Eukaryota; kingdom Metazoa; phylum Chordata; class Actinopteri; order Clupeiformes; family Clupeidae; genus Tenualosa; species Tenualosa ilisha. Next base: position 665,393 of record PYXC01001671.1, read on the forward strand.
ATATTTTCAGAACCATGCTGAGAGGATAATTTGTGTTACTGCAGATCCGGAGCGGAGAGAACGCAGCGAATCTTGCCAATGAGCTGGCCAAGCACACCAAAGGGCCCATCTTCCCCGGCGACGTGAGCTCCACCATGAGACTGATGGAGCAACTCGTCGACATTCTGGACGCTCAGCTTCAGGAGCTGAGACCAAGCGAGAAGGACACCGCGGGTCGCAGTTTTAACAAGGTAGTTAGCGTCGCTAATGATGACGGCAGCTTCACACTTTGTGTTGCCTGATTTACAATGGCTGTCTTATAATTCAAGATGCCTGAGCAATCTTTAGGGAGGCATTAAACAAGCTGAGGGAAATTTCAATCCTGTGCTTCCAGCTAAGCAGTCATTAAATCCAGTATTCAAATAGAAGGCATTTCTTGTCTTTTCCTTTTGCTAGTAATGACACGTCAGTATTTATACACAGTAACTTAGTTCTTCACATGGCTTTCAACTGTAAGCATGTCAGAGATAATTACAAGTGCAGAGGTTTAATATTTCAAGCATGTTGCTGTGATACAATAAATTATGAATGATCTCAAAAACAGAGGCTGGCAGCGCTAGTCAAGTCAACACGGTGATGACATTTCCGATGCGTATTTCGACTGCAGTCGATCAGGTCTCAAGGACAGACCAGCTGGAGTTCTTTCCCGACCCACTTCCCTTACGTCATTAATCTTGCACCTGTAGCTAGCGTAAGAATCGAAGTCAGCCTCAGAGAGAGAAGGAAGGGGTAGCGGTCCAGCTGGATACGCCAGTCATCTCCTTTAACTGAAACTCTTCCAACCTACTAATTGTCTGTCTTGTGTTTGATCTCTCTCTCTCTCTCTCTCTCCCCCTCTCTCTCTTTTTCTGTCTCTTTTTTCACTCTCCAATGAAAGCTTCAAAAGCGAGAGAGGACTTGCAGGGCATATATGAAGGTATCTGAGCTCTTCTTCTGTGTCACAGCTGTCTTTCTCTCTTTCGGTGTCTCTCTTTCCTTCTCTCTCTCTCTCTCTCTCTCCGTCCACCCTCTTCAATCCTCTGTTCAGTCGCATGCGCAGTTGTTTCTGTTCCCCCCCTTGGTTGCGCTGCCCTTGTCCGTGCTCTGTTGCTCTGTTGGTTGATCAATGCCTTCTCTCCACAGTCGGACCGCGTGTCCTACAGGAGACGCAAATTAGACGGCAACTGATTCATTTACTCTTTACTGATTTCACTTCATTCTTTCTGCAGATTCCTGCTTTTGTTTTTGTTTTTTCTTCTTCTTTTGTTTTTTGTTCAGTTTACTTGTCTGTTTATTTGTTTGTTTGTCTGTTTCTTTGTTTGTTGCAGTATGTTTATGGTTGCAGGGCATCTGCAGCTTCTGCTTGACTCCTAATTCGTTCCCAAACCCACGCTCTTCTTTTTTTCAAATGTGTGTGTGTGTGTGTGTATATGAGCACACTGTTGTTCTCCAACCTGCGTTATCTCTTTGTATTCAGGAATACACTGCACAGATTATGCCATTTTAAAGCGGGCAGCAAGCGCACTGCGCGTAATTAGATTGTGAATGGCTGTAACATTAATGTTTGCTATTGTATTAGCATGCTCTTCTCTACCCTTTGGACCCCCGGTGTCATTTATTAGACTTTATTGGGTTAGAAGGTCTAGATACTTGCCACTCCTCTCATTTCCATAGTTCAACTCAGTCCCCGTTGTCACAGTCCTCTGTGTCAATTATAAAAAGATTATATGGCTGTTAATTATTTCTGCAACATATTTCTCTCCAGTGTCATGGCTTTGTGTGAGTGTTTATACTACCATGTAATTTGGAACTGTGTGTTTGTGTGTGTGCGTGCGCGCTTGTGCGCGCGCGCGTGTGTGTGTTTGTGGCATTCCTGAATACGGATACAACATTTACAATTTTTTTTTATTTTTGAAGCAAAAAAAAAAACTGTAAGATTAACTTCATGTTAATCTAAAATTCTTTCTGACACAATGAGTATAATCACATCACAGTTACCTGTTGGCTGTAGTTGCTCCCCTGGACGTAAGCCAAGCATGCAGAGCTCTGGTGTTCCTCATGTTTCTCACTGTTCACCTCCTCCATGGGGGCCCTGCAGTAGCTGTACAGCACTTAGCAGCGTTGTAATGAACCTGGCACATAATCAGCTTTGATTGCTTTTGTTGGTACCGATGCAAACTAGCTGATTTAGCATCACTTTTGTGTCCGCCCAGGCCATCGTAGACACAGTGGACAACCTCTTGAGGCCAGAGGCCCTGAAGTCTTGGAAGGATATGAATGCCACAGAGCAGACTCACGCTGCAACCATGTTACTTGATACTCTAGAGGAAGGAGCTTTCGTTTTGGCAGACAACCTGATGGAGCCAGCCATTGTGAAAGTACCTGCTAACAATATAAGTATGTGCCATTTGACATCACCAGACATTAGTCAGAGATTTCAATTCAGTTTCAAGTTTTTTATTTTTTTTCTGCATAGCAACACAGAAAGAGGTCAAAGTAATAATAGACCTGTTGTATATGAACAATAGGCTCAAATGCTGATCCTCATGCCTAAATGTTAATCCTTACAGAAAGCAGAACACTGACTTGTTTTATTTGTTTTATGTGCTTATATGCCAAACCTGATGTCACGTGTGCTGTGTTTCTTCTTACATCTAGTTCTGGACGTTTACGTGCTCAGCACAGATGGTCAGGTGCAAGATTTTAAGTTTCCGCAGACGAGCAAAGGTGGAGTTTCGATTCAGCTGTCTGCCAACACAGTAAAACTCAACAGCAGGAACGGTGAGGCCCAGCCCACCTGCACGGCCCTCACCATCATTTTGGTTTGCTCTGCAAGCCAGCACAAACTCCACTAGGTTTTGTGTGTCCAGCGAGGTCAAGACAACACATGTAGACTAATCGTAATATAATTTTATTAACCAGATTCTTGAAAACATAGATAACATTTGTAATAAGTATTCAATACTGGCCCTTCATTGTTGACTCATTTCTGTTCATCGTCATACAGACTCCTGTAATAAACCTTTTATGAAGAGTAGTGAATTCAGCTGTGGTGAAATGTTTTGGGAATTATTTTAATTTTTTATGGTCTTTTTTGCAATCGTTTTAGGAGTTGCAAAGTTGGTGTTTGTTCTCTACAAACATCTGGGACAGTTTCTCAGCACTGAGAACGCGACCATCAGAATGACCAATGAAATACACGGACGCAACCACTCTGTGGCTGTCAACTCTGATGTCATCGCAGCATCCATCAACAAAGAGTCTAGCCGGGTCTTCATATCAGACCCTGTGATTTTTACCCTGGAACATATTGATGTAAGTCTGGACAGAATTCCTTAAAATGGAAATCTGTTTTTTTTTCATCAAAAAAACTGAATCATACTTTAGATATGAGGTTTTACTGTCTTCCATGATAAGGAATCAAATGATTAAAAAACAAAACATTCCCCCTGGAAACACACGAGGATTAAGCTTATTTAATTGTCACTGAGATGAAGCTTCTTTTACACAATGATGTCTTGTGTATTTTCCTGACACTTTTCAGATGTTTTCACAGCTTTGTCTTGGCATTGTTTTCCAGACACAGCACTACTTCAACTCCAACTGTTCGTTCTGGAACTACTCGGAGAGGAGCATGACGGGGTACTGGTCTACACAGGGCTGCAAGCTCGTCACTGGGAATAAAACACACACCACATGCTCTTGCAGCCATCTCACCAACTTTGCTGTGCTCATGGCCCATCGAGACGTCAGGGTGAGAGATCTGGTCTTTTTGTTATTAAGGTTATGCATTGGCACAAATGCCTGGATTCAATTTTGATTAGAATTCACAAGCTCCCAATTTGATTTAGTCGGATTGGATTAAATTCTCAGTTAGCGCTGATTCAACAGGAACGAGATAAGAAATATTATGTATTATTTTCAGTCTTTCTAGACACATTTACAAATGTGTTCATAGTACTAAGATAAGATAAGATAAGGTAATACTTTATTCATCCTGTAGTAAAATTCAGGAAACTGAAATTCTCAACTCTGTCATACAACAGTTCTTATTACAAACATAGGAAGCCTTGCTTCATTTTGTGTGTATGACTCATGTGTTATCATTTAGAAGCTACATAGCACACATTTCAATGTGTGTGCTGCACGACTATTTTAGGAATCTTCAATAAAGTTTGAATGCAACGTTTGGAGCTATGTAGCATGGACTTGCTGAAATGTCAATAAGTTATGAGATACACATGCAGTAAGGGCCCTGATTATTAAAGGTCAGTGGGTTCAGACCTGATATCACAACAACATCAAATATCCAACTTGGAATAGTGTAGCCATGGTGTCTTTTTCTAGTTTGAAAGGGACGATTTTTTCGTGAGATGGTGGGGGGTGATATCAAGTTTTACACAAGCAAATCGAAGCCAGAAAAAACAGCGCAGTCAGTGGAAAGAACTGCACTCTAAATTTGCCCTAACATTTCAGAAGTAAGGCAACCCGATCACATATGATCTAAGCTACATATATTGGCCATGAGATGAGTGAACTTCTGCTATAGTTCTACCAGTAGTTTTATGAGAAGGCAGCTGCAGAACTTTTACACCCTCTGGCCCAGAGGGATCAGCATCATGGCCTTTAAATGATGAGGATTTAATCATGGGAGAATGTGACCACCCATAGAAGCAACAGATGTGACGCATCATAATGGACTCAGGGAGGGGGGCTGCTTGCTAGTCTAAGACTCTGTCCTAATCAAACCAAATTAGCCCAGGGTGTGATATCAGTGTCAAAACTGTGAAGATAGAAACTCATGACCTTTTGCAAGCCCCAGATGAAGTAATTATAATAAGAAGAACTAAAGTCACTGGAGAGCACAGAGTACTTCCACCAATCACACTTCGAACGCTTTCATATTCCCATGCCCAAGTACTAAAATGGTTTATTTTCCGATTTTATGTGTCACATCAGGGATGCAATGCATTGTGATTGGTTGTATTCATGCTTCGAATTTGTTCTATTCAGAGCTTGCGTGCACTCTAAGAAGAGTTTTGCAGACATAGGCTATTTAGACACACATAAATGAAAATGAGAAATTATGCCATTGTGAGATGAGAGGGAAGCAGACCTCCCAGACGTTATCTGATGCTTCTGTTCTGCGTCAACTGAGAGCCGTGGTGACTTTTAAGGTTTTTATTTCCTTGCTCAGTCCTGCTCAGTTTGACAGCTAATAAGTTCACTTGAAGTTGTAGACAATGCCTGAAGAGACGCACAGGAAGCCGGAGTCAATTGTCCCTTATGAGACGCTAATTGCGGTCATCTGATACACTCAGGCATTGATTGATAGCAGCACAGCGTCCATTTACATGTCTCCCCCTCATAGCTCTGTTCATTTTTCTGTCTCAGTCCTGCCTCAGCCGATCCATAAGAGCCACCAAGAAGACCCTCTCTTTTTTTTATTGTTTTTTTTCTCCTCTATTGATAATCCCACGTATTCATTTCCTCTGTCCATCTGTCTATGCGATTCCGCAGGTCCAAGGCGAAGCACATGAATTGCTGCTGACGGTGATCACTCGTGTGGGGATCATTGCTTCCCTGGTCTGCCTGGGCATCAGCATTGTCACGTTCTGCTTCTTCCGTGGCCTGCAGAGCGACCGCAACACAATCCACAAGAACCTGTGCATCAACCTCTTCATTGCCGAGTTCATTTTTTTAATCGGGATCGACATGACAGAACCCAGGGTAGGATCAGAGGTTTTGCTATTGATCTTGAGATTCATTTTCCATGCAGTTCATCAAAAAAAAAAAAAAGAATCCGTTGTCTGAAATTGAGGAGAGCTGCTCAGTTTTCGACATGAGGTGCTTTTCATAGCTGTGGGGAAAAGAAATGTAGATGTTCCAAAATTAAACTGAAACTTATCTATGTGTGGAAACAGCCAAAAATATCTAATAAAACACTAATAGCCTAATAAAACATCATTTATTATCATCATACACTGAGACTCGCTGTAGGGAGGATGATTTTACACTTAGTCAAAATAATTTTCCCTAATTTCAAAATTATATTTTGACATCAGCTGATAATAGTTACATAGTCATGCAATCTGCTATTTGTCTGCCTTACAATATGCAGTCATCATTAAATCTGTTAATTAGTCAGTGCTAAATTAACCTTAGGAACGCACTGGAAAATGGGAGGTATCACTTCATTTGCCAAAGGTTTTTGAGATTAAAAATAGAGGAACATTTGATATGAACTATTATCTTTCCCCAAGACATTTATAAGGAAATCACTTTTCAAAAGAGGTGAGATTCTTATCTATCAGAAAATAATATAGTGTCTTCTCCTGTTTTAAGCTACATAAGTTGAAGTTTGTACCTGCAAATAATTATGTTAACAGAGTTTGGGCTCAGTAGTCATGCATGGGCTGGTTGTCATAACTTGACATAATAACTTGACTTGACTTGACTTGTCATAATTTCTTTTCTTGATGCAGTCTCATGGGCTTGAAGAGTTTTACTTGTGATTTTATTCTCGGTCAAAACCTGAAAGCACAACAGCAGCTGTCATGTAATGGAGTCTCTAATGAACTCACCCGAATCGATTGTTTGCAGATTGGCTGCTCCATCATCGCTGGGATTCTGCATTTCTTTTTCTTGGCTTCATTTGGCTGGATGTGCCTGGAGGGAGTCCAGCTCTACCTCATGCTGGTGGAGGTTTTTGAGAGCGAATACTCGCGGAAGAAGTACTACTACGTGTCTGGCTACCTTTTCCCCACCATAGTGGTCATAGTGTCCGCAGCTGTCGACTACCGCAGCTATGGGACAGACAAGGCGTAAGTAGAACCTCACCTGACCTCTGAACTCTCAACCAGTCTTCACTGTGTGAACTTGGGTAAATGAGAACAGTGGCATACCATGACATGGCATTTGTACTTGCAATAGGCAGGATTACCCAGATGTGTGTAATGTTACGACAGCATTACCTTAGCATCTTCAATATGAAGCCTGTTTTGGTAGCATTAAATTGCTTTTTTGGCCTGCTTGCATAGCTTTGTTGACTCAAACCATGCGCAATATGATCTATTCCCATGGTGAGCCCACAGGAGCATTGCTAACCAGCGCAGTTTTAGCCATTTCCTGCTATTTACTTCTGCCATCAATGTGCACTCCAAAACATTGATGTTTGATCTGTGTTGTTTATACTGTTTATTTTGTTACCTTTCAGCGGGCTAGCATTGCACATGCTGGCCCTGTGTGAGTCGCGTCCCACTTCACAGGGAATAGCTCTCTTTAAACTCGCTATGCTCTGAGTGAGAGATACAAACACTTCTAGTCCTCAGTGCACACTTCATGCAAACTTTCTTGGCCAAAAGAGAGCAGAAGTTTGCAAAGCCCCCTCTTGCTGTCATTTAATCTGCTTCTTGTGTTTACCGTGAAACTTTTTCCCAATAGAACCTATTACAGACCCAGTCATTTTTAAAATCACAGCGTGGGTGCCTTCTTGACTTGACTTCTTGTCCACCCTAGTACATGATGACTCAGCCCATCTTAGCTATGCATTCTGACCAGTTCAGCCTCCTGAAACAACAGCAAAGTTTAGCCTTAATGCAAGTGACTAAAGCATTGTGGCATAAGAAACCAGCAACAGACCATTAAATGGAAGTTTGCTGAAAAGCATGTGTGCATGTTGTGGTGCAGGCTAGTATACTCAGGTGAAAGAATTCTGATTCTGATTTAAAACAAGAAACAAAAAAAAAACTAATTCTGAATTCTAAATTTTGAAGAGTGGGGTCAGGCTGAGACAGATAGCCTGTGTGGTGCGGACCTGCCTTGTGTGGAACTACCCTATGTGGAATTGCCTTTTGTGTGTCCTCTGCCTGAGGGCTCTCTGGTGGCCAGTTGTTTGTGAGGAGCTTTCTAGCAGCGTCTGTTTCATGGACGTCATTTTGTCAGGCTAATTAATGGCAGAGTTGCAGTCGCAGCTCAGTCGTCTCTTTCCCCACTGCCTTCACCACACATGAGAATTAGGTACGAGAGAGAGGCCACACACATAGCAGTGTAAACACTTTTGTGCAAGTCATGCAGGGGAAATGAGTCTTTGCAAGCCGTGCGATATAAAGGGCTTTCTGCAAGTCATGTAACGTAAAGACCATCCTGCAACTTATGGAGTACAAACGACTCTCTGGACTCTATGCAGTGGTGCTAATTATGTAGAAGCGACTGTTTTGCAAGTCATTCAATACAAACAGCTTTCTGCAAATCATGCAATGTAAATAGCTTTCTGCAAGTCATGCATTATAAACAACTGTAAGTCACGCAACAGAACAGCTTTCTAAAACATATGCATTTCAAAGGATTTCTAAAAGTCATGCAAAGTAAATGACTGCACATAATGCAGCTTTCTAAAACGTATGCAATGTAAACGTCTAGCATTTTGTGTCCACAGCTGCTGGCTAAGGGTGGATAATCATTTCATCTGGAGCTTCATAGGACCTGTTACCTTCATCATTATGGTAAGATGGATTACATTTATGCTTCTCGCTCTGAGTCTAGGTGCCAGTATATCTGTGTGTGTGTGTGTGTGTGTGTGTGTGTGTGTGTGTGTGTCGGTATGAGTGAGTCACTATGAGTATGTGTGTGAAAGAGAAAAAGAGAGAGAAAGACAGCAATAGAGTGACATGATTCTCACAATATGGATGATTCTTATGGGTAAAGTAATTGCCTCAGACATGCTGTGATAAGATCTTTTGTTGCGTGCAAGGAGAAAAAAAGCTCTTTTTCTTGCATTCTTTCTTTAAATTCACACTGTAATTATCTTGAATGACAGAATCTTGATAGCGTTTCAAAGTAACAATGAAGAAATGATTGTATTTGATGTGGCGTTTTGTATATACAGTACATATGACAAGGGTGGATTGAGGGCACTGAGACAGACAGTGTATATACGTCCATCACTGTGTGGTCAAGGTCTGTACGGGTGAAGGCCATACCATCTGATGCTGACATATGTACTGTTCAGCCAACCAATTATTTACTGGTCGTGGCATTATTATCTCTGCGCGGATCGCTGAGCCATGGACCTAAGAGGGCCTGGGGGACTGAGACTCCCCCCATAAAAAATGAAATAGCCCAGGGTTGTTATTGGGCTAACCTTTTGAGCAGTGCGCTGTCTATTGGTGTGTCCTCTAATCTCTCCCTGTGGTGGATGGGGGACTGTGGCAGGCGGCCTCACGCAGTGAGTAGATGAGACAGCCAGGAGAGGAGAGGAGAGGAGAGGAGAGGAGAGGAGGGATTGAGCGGTGTTTGTCTAGAAGTGTGTTCATTACCAGCTTTATGGGCCCATCAACAGTCCCCGTGACCTCGTCTAGGCGACTCTCAGCGTCCACATTACCGCTATAAGGAAGCGCTTCTTGAATCTTATTTGGTTGCTTTTTCTCTTGCCCATGAGATGGAAGCCAAAGGTCGCCGTGGCCCACATCAAATACACCCCATGTGGAAAATACTCCCACAAATGTCACTTCATCCCTGGCCACAGCCCCTAGTCAAACCAGGCCTTGAATTATTATTCTGTATACTTCTCAAAGTCCCTCTCATTACGCACTGAGTGGTCTACTTTTGCTTTTCTCTCTTTTTCTTCTCTTTCTTTCTTTTTGTGCTTTCGATCTTTTTTTTTCCCCTCTTCTCTCCGTTGTGAGATGGCCATCAGCACCTCGCTGCTAGTCACCTGTGCTGTCGCCCCTCCACCCCAGGTGCGTCTGATTTATTGTGAAGTCTTACGGTCGGACAGAAAGGAGGATTTGCAGTTCTCGGGGAGCTAGCTCAGGCTGTTTCTCTGTTTGCAGCGTTTGACAACGAAAGATAAAGTACAAAGGTAGGATCCCCCCCGAGGGAGCATGTAACTGGAAGGTTTCCTTGAACTCACGACCCTGATTTTCTAACAAATTGGCTTTGTCCTTGTTGATGAAGGTGGTGGGAGGGAGGATGAAATGAAAGAAAAAGAAGAGGAGAGAGAGAAAGTGAAAAAAAAAAACTGAAACTCAGGAACGTGTGCTCAAGTAATAAAGCTGCCCTGTTATGTCAAACTCTGAGGTGGACTCTTAGGAAGTAGTATAGTGAGCTTTTCTTCCTCCTCCTCCTCCTCTGCCTCCTCCTTCTCGCCCTCGTCCTTTTCTCTATTTTATGACTTGTCCTGAAGCCAGACAGAATGGGAGGCTGTGCGAAGCTCTTTGGGCGTGGAGACGGACCGAAGTCAGCGTGCCTGCGGGCGGTGCAGGAGTATTAGCTCACTTGAAAAAAGGAACATGGAAGTAATGAGAGGTTGGAAAAGCATTAGTATGCTTGAGCAGTTTGAACGCAGGGGCCTGGATCATGACACGTCATGAACAGTTCTTGTCATCCGGACAGTTCCATCTGCACTGTAAATATTTCATCCGGTTCACGGGGAGTTCACCCACCGTGCACAGTGCTGCAAAAGCTTTCTCCGGCAGTCCCAGGATGGCATGGGGCCTAACACACACTCAAACACACACACACACACACACACACACACGCATGCTTGGCTAACTGAACTGAGCTAAGGAGGCCTGGATGAGGAGTTCCTCTCTCTCTCTTTCTCTCTCTCTTTCTCTCTCTCTCTCCCTACCATGCCTTCACCACCCGCCCACCAGAGCTTGTGTGGCAAGGTAGCGGCAAGGTAACGCTGGACCCCGGGGAAAGAGCCTGCGACAGAGAGAGAGAGAGAGAGAGTGTGTGTGTGTGTGTGTGTTTGTGTGTGTCTGTGTTTGCAGCGTGAGGGTGGGTGGATGGGTGGGCACAGTGAGTTTTGGTGAGGTTACTTGAAAGTGCTCTGTCACTGTCCACTGTCTCATTGGATTGCTGTCATCTCTCTTGACCGGTTTTCAGGGAAGATATTCTGAAGCCTTCACTCAGCCGATGGCAAAAAAAAAACAACACACACACACACGCACACACGGACCCACTCTCTCTCGCTCTCTTCCTCTCACAAACACACACAACACAATGTCTGTGGTTTGTGGTGTAAAAGGGTCTGTTCTATATTAGAGTCATGTTCTGTGGATGTTGTCTCACAGTATATTTTTGCAAATGCACTGGCTATCAGCATAGATGAGAATATTGATCGTCACTGTGGAACATGTTTTTCTTCTTCTTTTCCCCTTTTTTTTTTTGAATAAACGAAAAGAAAGTGAAGAAACTGTGGTGATGGAAAGAACACTTTGCCCGTCTCATTGCATTACAATTTTGAAGTTGCCTTTGTGTTGCAAGATGTCCAATTACTAATTCATGTTGCAGATAATGACAGAATAAATGGTATGGAGACATTCCCGACAACAATTTGTTTTGAGCAGAAGACTGGTTTGTTTGGATTACTTTAGTCTGCGCAACATGGCCTAGAAGCAGCTGTTGCGTTCCATTAGATTTATAATGCATTCTCCTTCTCGTATTGCTATAGAATGACACTAAATTGGCGCCAGACAGCTAGACAGAGTCCTGCGACAGGCTAAATACACATTAAATTAAGCAATGCATCAAGCTCTTTTTTTATTGCTGGCTAATTAACATCTTACTCAAATTGTGCTCTTTCTTGGAATGTATCCCAGTCCCAGAGACAGTGTTTCTGTTTGTTTGTGTTCACAGTTAAATCTCATCTTCCTGGTCATAACCATGTACAAAATGGTCAAGCACACTACTTCACTGAAACCTGATTCCAGCAGGCTGGAGAATATAAAGTAAGTGTTTGCTTTGCCCATTCGCTTGTTGTCTTGTTTTGGTCTGTTTGTTTGTTCTCAGTAACGTGGGATGTTTAGTTCTTTGAGAAGGTAAAGATTTCTATTGTTATGCTTTTTACACAACAAACACACCTTTTTCTTTGTGTGTATTTCTCTTCGAATGCCTTTGGTTTCACACAACGACGGACATGAAACTTGTCATTGCTTTTCAAAGACTCATGGACTTTTGTTGTCACATGCAAAGAAATACTATTTGTACGACATGTAGTGAAATTGCATTTGTTTGTCAGCCCCTCCCTGTGTATTCCCATAAATTAGCTGCTAAGAGAGATGGCGGGGGAAGACAAAGGCCCACAGCCTTCCTTTGAGAGAGCATTTTCAGGCTTTGTTGCGTTGGACGGAAATCCTTCCTCTAAGCCCTGTGTTGTGTGGGTCTCAAGAGTGCTGACTCAAACATGCAGTAGTCATTCAGCTGGGAGGGCTAGCAGAAGAGCTTGCCCATATGTCTCCCATGAAGAGAGAAGCGTTTTGAGCCGTCTCACTTACCTCCCGTAAGGAGTTAGATGTAATTCTCCTGCAAACTGGAGGACGGATGATGGGTTGTGCTGTCTGTTCTCACTGTCAAAGTGTAGCAAGACTACTGAAGCACTACAGAAGTTAGACCTTTTTGCTGGTTGCTTCACTTTGTGAAATTGGAGACAAATTTAATTGTGTATTTTGCCTAATTAGAGGTATATTTTATTGTCAGGCAAGCAGTTCATTATGGTCATTTTGATACAGTAAAATCAGAAAAGGAATTGGAAGATTTGTCACATTAAAGTAACAGAGTTGTTTAAATTTGGATTGTAATAGCTAATAATTAAAATAAGGTCATTTGTGAGTTTTTATTGTGCTGTTTGTATACTTTGCGTTGATTTAGTTTAGTTAGTTAGATTGACGCCAATGTTGTATTATGTCCCGCCATACTTTACAGTGTTTAGAATAATCTGTTCCTACACGCTTTAAAGAGGGGCAAGAAACTAATGTATGCCACACTATACACAAATAGCGGGGCAATAAATGAATGCACGACACACTAGATAAAGACGGAATACTTCATTGATGGAGAGTCCTTAGATTCGATTTTAAAGCAACACTATGTAACACTTCACCACTATCTGCGATATCCTTTTTATGAGACAATTCATTTTGGTACCATCTCCGAATTAATTTATTAATTTAAATATGAAGGGTGGAGACACACATACACAAACACAAGTGACTGATTGCATTGCCATTGAACACCAATAACCACCAATCTAGCACTGCCATAAAGCCTCCGGAGAATGTTTGGAAGGCGTGTTTGTTTGTGTCGTAGCAAGTCCACTCGTTTTATACCAAAAACTCCATACTGTCGCTTTAAGTCATAAGCAATTGGTGAGATTGCTAATCCTAGTTGTGTAACCAGTTGAATAAGTGAAATTGCACTAGTGGAAGCACAAGTGCTAGTCATGTAAAGGCTGAAGGCATTAGTGAAATGGCCAGTCCTAGTTGTATAACTAGCTCTATAAGGGATTGGTGAAAGCACAAATCCCAGTCATGTAGAGGCAGAAGGCACTGGAGAAATGGCCAGTCCACCACTGACAGTCCCAACCAGTGGCCTCCCCCTCTAACCCCATCCCCTTTGATGAGACAAGCCTATGCTTCACCCACATGCTGCGAGTCAAGCTCCACCACGGCTCCTCACATCATGTGACCATTTTCATTTGGAACGCTGCTTCCTCAGCTTGACGAGATTCAAAGCTTCCTGGAACAGATTCTTCCCACATCCAGCCCAAATCCGTTTTGGAGACGGCTCCTCTTAGGGTCTGTGTATGAGTCTGGCAGTGTTTTACAATGGCATGACAAGAACAAGTGTTGTTTACAAATATCAGAAGATGACGTGTGGAGGTAGCGCATGTGCTCATTGAAAAATATCAAATTGTCCATGAAATATCTCCAACAGATGTGTGTTTTCCGTGCTGTTGCTTTCATGTTATCTGCACTTGCCCTCAGGAGGATTGTCAACCGCAGATGGGGAAAAGATTCGCTGTGCTTTTCTGTGTGTATGTGTATATTTGTGGGTAGAATCTGTATTATTTTCTTTTTCTCTGTCTCTCTGTGTGTGTCTGTGTGTGTGTGTCTGTGTGTGTCTGTGTGTGTGTAAGGGGGGATGTCATTGCATGTTGCATGTCAGTGGCTCTAACCAGCAGCATCTCGTTGCTCCTCTTTCTTTCTTTCTTCCTTTCTTTCTTTCTTTTTTTCATCTTCCTCTCCTCTGTTTGACTGTCCATCCTCACCAGTAATTATCGTGTTTGCGACGGCTACTATAATACCGATTTGCCAGGGTAAGCTTTCATCATATACTGCTTCTTTCTCTTTACTGTGCAAGCAGTCTTTAAAGCTAGCGTCACAACAGCGTTTGCTTGTGGGTTAGAGGTTAAAATGCTTGTCAAGAACTTTTTCATGCTTTTTGCTTAACTTTTGTCTTCCTGCAAGTTTCAAGATCAAAGTTGCAAGTTGAATGCATGCTAATTATGCTGTGATCAGTGTGATCTAATTTTGTCTCTCTCTCCTGCCTGTCGCTCTGTCTCTAGCTATGAGGATAATAAACCATTCATCAAGTAAGAGCATTAGTGAGAAAGTCTTTTTTTCTCCCTCAGCCTGTAGTTGACCCCCCCTCTCTCTTCTTGCCACCCCCCACCCTCTGAAGCCCGCAGGGGATCCTTATTGTTTGTGTGGGTTCTCTCATCCTCCATGTCTGTGGTCGGTTCTGTTGGATGTCTTTCATCTGGTGTCCTGTGGTGTGTGGGGGACTCCTTCGGACACCCTCATACACCGACTCACACACACACACAGGCAAACACACATTCCTTTGTTTTCTCCTCTCCGCTAACCGTTTTCTTTTGTTCCTCAGCTTTCCCAGACATAGACCTTTTGTCAGTCTGCTGTACTGTAAAAAATGTGGTCTAGTGTGCTGTTTTTAAATAGAATCGCAGATAAAGATACATGCCATAAGTCCTCCCCTTTTTATACATGCACTAAATCATTGTGTTGTTGTTTTTTTTTTTCGTGTGTGTGTGTGTGTGTGTGTGTGTGTCTGTGTGTGTGTAATTGAAGGTCTGTGATAAAATAACTTTAAGAGATTTACAATAAATAAAAGTCCCCAGGGTGGCACTTTATTTAGATGGCGCAGAGGATGCCAACAAGCAAACCTCCTTCTGGCACTCCGTTAAGAGGGTGCCAGGTAGGATTAGTGCCATGTTGGTGTCAACTTTAAATAATGGGTCAGGGGAACTGTGGCGCAAGAGGCAACAGCCATGCCAGATTCGGGTCCAAGAGCTTACGGGAACCAGAGCTCAGTTCTGACCCGCGGACATTTTCCGATCTGTCCTTCATCTCTCTCTCCCTCTTGCTTTATGCCACTCCCAGTTGTCCCATTAACATCTCTGTAAAGGCAATATACTTAAACTAAAATTATGGGTTAATTGACAAGCACCTGTATGCTTGACATGTCTGTTAATGATTAATGGCTGAAGTATTTTGAGAAACACCAGTCGGGAGGTGATGACCCTCAAAGATACACAAAAAATGCTCCCCGTTCCATAAACATAGGAAGTGTAAGGTTGAATTATTATGTTGCTCTGATGCTGGCATCTGCAGGTCTCCTGCTAAATCAAAAGGCTTTGGCCTGTTTTCAGACTAACAGACTCAACCAGTGAATGCTGGTGGGATACACTGTGTGTTTAGTATTTCAGCATTACTGATGGCTCCTTAGCCCATCCCAGTGATGAGGCCTGACTGTGTTGTATGTGGATGGGAAAGTGAAATGAGAACTAAACAACTAAACATGTCTTGTTATTGTTGTTGTTGTTGTTGTTGTTGTTGTTTTTGTTTACAGATCTTGGGTTCTTGGGGCTTTCGCTCTTCTCTTCCTCCTGATTCTGACATGGTCATTTGGGTTGTTCTTCATCAATGAGTCATCTGTGGTCATGGCATATCTTTTTACAATATTCAACACCTTCCAGGGCATGTTCATCTTCATATTCTACTGTCTTCTTCAGAAAAAAGTAAGTTGATATTTGATGTCTTGAAGTGTTCAAAAGCAAGAACTGTATTGTCCATCATACGCTGTATTGTTTTGTGGTTAATATCACAACAGAGTGAGGAACAAAACAGTGCGGCAATGCTATTATTAAAGTGCCCGTGATAAATATTGGAATTGACAAGCACATTTTCTGTTGTGACAGTTGGCAGTGTTTTAAGAAAGTGGCCATTATTTATAACCTCCCGTTATTGGTTACATTACAGGTGAGAAAGGAATACACCAAATGCTTCCGACACACTTACTGCTGTGGTGGTTTACCGACCGAAAGTTCACATAGCGCAGCCAAGACATCAAGCACAAGGACAAGTGCGCGCTACTCGTCTGGTACCCAGGTACACTATGGGCACACCGAGGTTAATCGAGTTCACAGCTCACTCATTTGAGCTGAATGGAAGAATAGAGCGGCTCTGTGTCTCGTCTGAGGGTCTCAGACAAAAATAGAAAAATAAAGTTTATTTTAACGGAGGCATAAAGAATGAAGAGCTTTACAAACATTTGCACATGAAGACAGACAGAAAATGAGGCATTCTATGCATGGCTTACTTAACTAATCGAGACATTTGTCTGTAACTGCATACATCACTCTTTGCATCTGCTTTTGTGCTATTTGCAGTCTGAACATTTTCATCTTTGGCAACATTACACTCACTGATATGAGTTTTATAATGTGTATGGCATCTGAAGCGACTAGTGAATAGCTGTTTATTTATCTTTATTTTTTATTTTTTTTAAAAGAGGAGTATCAAGAGAGGCCTGTTAGTCACTGGGGATTGGTGTCATGTATTTTGAATGTATGGTAGAATTCTTGATGTGTCTACAGTGTACATATATATATATATATTTCCATTCGAAACATAACCACTGTGCTTTATGGGTCTAACAGAGTCGTATCAGGAGAATGTGGAACGACACCGTCAGAAAACAGTCTGAATCTTCCTTTATCTCAGGCGACATCAACAGCACATCCACCCTTAACCAAGGTCAGTCATAGAGAAATCTCCACTCCTCCAAGACAAGATCTAGCCTACCCCACATGAAGAAGTCAAAAGATAAAGGAAAGCTGAAGGGAAGAATAGCGGACAGACATGAAACTCTGCACAGCGACTCAAGCAAACATCTGTCAGAGCCAGGGCCAGCAGTCATTTCTAACGTGTGGGATTAGCATATCCATGCTGTATGATAGGCAGAGTAATTGCTTCCTTAACACTTAATGCACCACTTGACAGCGTGTGAAAAAAATCTGTCAGCCGTTCTAAACCCTAATTAGTTCCAAATGAGTTCATCACTGTCGATAAGCTTTGACATGCAGTGATACACAATGCAACGTTTGTCAGACAGGTCATTACAGGAGACTCCCTTGTCCCTCCACTAGTGGGTATCAGCAGTGGTATGTGTGTGCATGTGTGTGTGTGTGTGTGTTTGTGTGTGTGTGTGTGTGTGTGTGTGTGTGTGTGTGTGTGTGTGTGTGTTTGTGTGTGTGTGTGTACTTGTGCTTGTGTGTGTGTGTGTGTGTATGTGTGTGTGTGTGTGTGTGTGTGTGTGTGTGTGTACTTGTGCTTGTGCGTGTGCGTGTGTGTGTGTGTGTGTGATGTGTGTGAGAAAACAAGGCACGAGTGGCTCTGACAGACGCTGCAAAGCAGCACAGTGGCACTCTGGGTGCATTCTCTATTATGGTTCAGTGTTTCCTCAATGACCTGCCTGGGCTTGATAAACTTGCCCCTCCACTTACCCGTCACATGGTCGGTGTCACCGCACAGTCAGAACAGGATTACAGACATCAAATCCCTCTTCAAATCCTTCATGGCCCGTCACTGTGGGCAGCAATGCCGAACACAAAATGGGGCTTAATATTATTTGATCATTTCAAGCACCCAAACTTCAAGATTCAGTCCATTAAAAAGAGGAAGGGAAAAAAAAAGGAAGATGGAGAAAATGGAAGAGAGGGGGACTGAGAAATGGTTAAAATAGGCAATAAAAAGGAGGGATTGAGTCAGGGTTTTGGCCCAGTAACACCATTTAGGATTTAACCCAAAACAGACGACAAAATTGTTTTCTGAATTATAATTCTATTCACGTATAAATTTGCAGTTTTAATTAACGCTAATATGATGTTAGATTCTTGCAATTCTAGCAAATCCTATTTGCGTGGTCCCCCGCCACCCCACCAGTGCCTTGTGCATGTGTTGTTAGGTTGGCTGGGACGTTGCTCTGGGATGCTATCCACTTAGGCTCCAGAAAGAGCTAGCATTCATAATTTAGCCAGAGCACAGATCTGATGATGAGAAGATGACGTTCAACTCTGGATGACCCTGCCAGGGAAGCGCAGGTTGGCGAGCCGTGCCGTTTTAGCTCGCTCTCAAATGGCTTTCAGTGCATTCGGGGGAAAGATGGCTCGCGCTGAGGTGGGCGTTTAAAAATATATCTGTGACTCAAACAGTAGCTTTCAAGCCCACTTTCCAGAGATTGTTCACAGACAACCAGAACTCTGTGAGCAGACGGCTGTATTTTGGATGTATGGCATCTCATTAGCTGAACGTGTAAGGCTTATAAAAACAAACCTCTTCTCAGTTCAAATTGAAGTGAAGTAAAGTGCACAAGGGTCTTCCTTTATTAAATTGTACCTTTAAATCTTTAAAGTTAGATTATTGATATAAAGTCTCACACAGATGTCAAATTATTATGACGCAGGGAAAATTTTGTTGAAATAGGGTAATTTAATTTTTCATCTCTTGCATTTTACATGTTTGCATTTAATTGTATATTTCAAATGGTTAACCTTGCCAGATCTTATTGAAACATTATGGTCTTTAGTTTGGGATTTGTTGCATAAGCAGAGGTATGCTCATAAAGTTTAATTACTGAAGATGTGCAGGGATAATGTGATCAATTCAGTCGGTAGTCCTTAGCAAGTGAAGGAGGTTGAGAGATACCACAGTTTGTTAACTTCATCTCTTTGTAGACCAGACAATTTTACACTATTTGTGGGGGGTAAAAACATATAACATAAATAAATGGACCAAATTTATGTAGCCCTTTTTTCACTCCTACAAGAACTCTTGTAGCACTTTGTTACAATCTGTTGCACATTCACACTCTTACTCACAGTCCTGTCTCAGAGGATGGACTAATTGTTTTCCGTATAAGCTTCTTCAGAGCTCCAGAGGAGTGCTGTCACTCCAGAGTAGTGGTGTGTTTTATTGTGCCGCTCTGTAACTCTGTCGCACAGCCAAGATGATGACCATGCTCAGGATCAATGATGGACTCATGGCAGTAGATCTGCAGAGCTTGCCACACTAACAAGGAGTTTGTATGATTGCTGAGCTGTCAAAACACAGCCATAGAAAACAAAGAAAACGGCATTTTGGTGCAGTATTCACACAGATGAAAAGCATGTGATTGATACATATCATACCTCTACTCTTCAGTGTGTGGAGTCTGGTGATCGATTATCTAAGATGGATAGGAGGGCACGGGCAGTGTGTTCATTTGTTCATCTTAAGAAATCATATCATACGTCTCTTCTCTTCTTTTCTCTCTCTCTCTCTCTCTCTCTCACACTGTCTCTCTCTGCTCTAGGAATGACAGGCAATTATCTTCTTACTAACCCTCTCCTCCGACCGCAAGGCACTAACAACCCCTATAACACTTTACTGGCTGAAACGGTCGTGTGTAACACCCCTGCGGCCCCCGTCTTTAACTCTCCAGGTGTGTTTCTGCTTTTCACACACTCAAGACACACACACTCAGACATCCTCTCTGACACAGACACGTGTGTGTGTGTGTGTGTGTGTGTGCTGTCACGGCTGATGTTGCTATAAATTGTATTATGGGATGTAGTGTCCCCTGTCATTCTGCACTTTTTTTATCCACTTTGCATGTCAGAATTTGAAAACACTGAACACTTATAAAGAAAACCTTTTAAATTACAGTAGTCAACTTTTCCATTTCCAGCTTATATATTTTATATAGGCCGGAAAATTGTAATTTGTTCATCCTTGGAGTAAAGTCAAGTGTAACCACTGTGTATTGCTAATACAATAGAAAAGGCTTCCTACCCATCTGTCTGTACTTAAATATGTTGGGTATGACATGCATTTTATATATATATATATATATATATAATGTTTTACTTACTCTGCAACTGCTGTAGAGATGCTAAAACAAAATATCAAATTAAATTGATCCATTAGGTCATAGTTTCTCTCAGGACCACTAACTTATTCACAATTTGTTGTATCTAGTTCTTTTCTGTTCAGAATACTGACTTTTGACTCATGAAGCTGTGTTCGTGAAAAACATTGTTTCGATGAATTTGATTCAGTGACTGTGGTGTGAATGATGATGGTATTCTAAGAGTGTTTTAAGGTGTTTTGAGAGTATATAAAAATGTGTCTTAATCTCTCTTTTTTGCTCTCTCTCCCACTGCCTCCCTCTATAGTGACCTACAGAGAGACAAGTATGGGAGTAAAACTTAACTTTGCCTATCAAATGTAAATTTTTTTCAGCATGGTTTTAAAAACAATCAAAGAACAAACTCACAAATACTGGCATGGGCACTGGTTCACTCTACCGATATCATTGACATTCTCATGCAGTTGGCAAGTGGTTCACCAAATAGAGAGTCCCAATTCAGAGTTACTTCTACACCAATGTCCGTTTGTTTACATTGTCTGACTATTAACATGTCTGAGACTTTAGAGTCTCTTATGTCTGTGTTAGGAAGTGGAGCTTGTAGCTCCTTGAACATGCCGGATGTCTTGTTGCATATACATGCATGCATAAATGTATAATGATGCATTTGATGACGCTATTTAGATGCTAAATGTTCATATTGTACATAGTTTGTAAATGTCAGAATGAGTAGCAGCCCGAGGCCTTTGGACCAGTGTTGAATTGCAAAGGGACAGACTATTTTTAGCAATAGTGGGCATTCTCACTGTTCAATTGAGCTGCTTCTTATCGGTTCCCCCCCTCTCTCCAGACGTTATCTGTCTGGATGGAAATTCTTTTACAACAAGGTATAGGTGGATTGTTATATAACTCCTGGCATCAGTCATTTCTTTTTCTTTGTACCCTTTTCTTTTGCTTTCCTTTCCTCCCCGCTCACTCACCACACCACTTTATTTTTTCAAGGCTGTGTAGTGTCCCATATCTGTGCCTGCAACATAGTTGTTGTCCTCTACAGACATATCAACCACCCCACTCTCTCTCTCTTTCCAATCTCCAAACCCTTTCAAACAAAAACAGTCCCATTCCACAAGTGTGTCAAGTCAAGCCAGACACACACACACACACACACAAAGACCGGCTCTTTAATCTGACGATTGCTATGTGCATTTCTCGCATAGGTACTGGCTGCCTTCCATGGACGCCTGTACTCACACAAACACAGCTATAAGCCATTGCCTCTTTTGACCTCCATGGCTAGGCTTTTTTTCAGGGGGTTGTACTATCAACTAGGGGTGCATTTGGCCCTGTCACTGTGACTGATGTAGACTCCAGTTCAGTCGGCCCACAGTGACCTTAACCAGCTGAGAACAGTGACAGTCATTGAGAAAGTCTAGAAGGAGACTCATATTGAAAAACACTGAACAGATTGTTAATTTGTTGAACCCTTGCTCCAACTAAGTTGCTAAGTTGTGTGTATTTTAATTTTAATATGTATATATATATTTATATATATCTTATGTTTTCTCTCACTTTTGCTATTTTCCATCTTGTTCAAATAAAATGTTTATTGTTTTGTTTGTTTGTTTTTTTTTGTACATCAGCTACACTTAGGCCAGGTAGCCTGAGCAGGCTAACATGATGTGAGTTGTGGTCACTGAGTGTGTTCACTTGCCTGTGTGTGGTGCCGTGGGGTGGTTGCTTGTTCGCCCTGTAGTGAGAGAGATGGCTGTCTGTGTTCATCATGACTTTTCTTTCCCTTTTTTACATGTTCTGACATTTCCCCCCTCATTCTCACCTTCAAAAATCTCCTAACAGTGTTGGTGTCTTGGCAGCTTGCAAGTCTGCACAGTTGTTGGCTATTTCTTAAAACAATTATTTGCAACTATTAATTTATAACTTAATTTATAACAATTTTCTTAACTTAATTTATTACAATTTTCTTGACTAGAAGTGTTAATGTTGTTTGGGTTTTGATTGGAATTTTACATGTCAATTGAGCTATGACAATATTATTTGGGCACGTCATTGTCATGGTTCCACTCAGGGCTGCTTTATCATTTAAAGAATGATACAAAATTATAATGAGATCACATAATAATATAAAATATGTACTTCATTTTTGTTTACTTAGTTACTATGTTACTCAGGGCTCGCATAAAATTTTCATTTTCTCTATAAAACTTTAATTAAATCAGAGGCCTTATGACTGCTGAACAACATTAACACAGACTGTAGCCTTAGCCTTTGTGTTAGCAATGTGCTGTGTGTAAACTAATGTAAATTCTCCCAACATGCTCTCTCATTGCAGGACACTCACTGAGCACCAAGAGGCAGACAAATGCAATGGATACTCTACCGCTAAATGGTAACTTTAACAATAGCTATTCACTGCGCAATGGAGACTTCGGGGACAGTGTGCAAGTGGTAGACTGTGGACTTAGCATAGACGATGCAGCTTTTGAGAAAATGATCATCTCAGAGCTGGTGCACAACAACCTCAGGGCCTGCAACAAGACTCACAACACGAATGAACGAACTTCTTCAACCAAAGTGGCCGTGGGGGGTGGCGGTGGCAGAAGCAGTGAAGACGACGCCATCATCGCCGACGCCTCGTCTTTGGTGCACGCTGACAACCCACGGCTAGAGCTGCACCAGAGGGAGCTTGAAGCTCCACTCATCCCACAGAGGACACACTCACTCCTCTACCCCCCGCAGGACAAGGGCAAACTGGAGTGCATGGAGAGCTACATCTCTCCCCTGACTCCCGAGATGGAGGACAACATACAGTCTCCCAACAGGGACTCTTTGTACACTAGTATGCCTAACTTAAGGGACTCACCTTATCACGAGTGTAGCCCGGACATAGAGGAGGACCTTTCTCCGTCAAAGCGGAGCGAAAGCGAGGATGTATACTATAAGAGCATGCCCAACTTGGGGGCTGGGCAGCAGTTGCATGCCTATTACCAGATACATAAAGTGGGTGATGACTACATTATTCCCATCAACAAAGATGGATGTATTCCGGAGGGCGATGTTCGGGAAGGACAAATGCAGCTAGTCACAAGCCTTTAGACGTATTTAAAAATTCACCACTGTACTTCTGGCAATGTAGTAAGGCATGTTGAGGATTCTCTCGACATGTCCAGGTATCCACCTTTGAACATTTTATCTGCATCTTCAACCATGAAGAACATTAATGACTCGGGGGAGGGTAGCTTGAGATTGTTAGATTTGCCAGGACTGTATATAAATTGAGAAATAACAGCCCAATAATGTATTTATATGTCCTACTGTTGCTGGAAAAAAATGAAAAAGATATTTAAAAAAAATATACAAAAAACAACCAACCATTCCAAAAAAAATAATCAGTTTCTTACTTATATTTGTACATATATTACACATGATCATAATTACACACACAAACATCATCACTGTCTAAAGCTGTTTTGTATTATATACAAAATGGAGTGTTTGACTGCTGAAATGAAATGTTCCTGAGGACATTATTGGATTTGGAAGAGGTCTTGAGAGGAGAGGCCCTGCGAGAGGAAAAAGGAATAAAATAATAACCACTAGCAATCAAACCACAGGCCTTACATTTTCTCCAGTGGGTATTGAACTCTTGTTGAGACAAAAAAAAATACAAAATATTTATATATATTTTGTTGTATTGCTAGTGAAATCAATGACAACTATAATTATCAAATGTTTTAATTAAAAACTATGTTTTGAAGAGACTATTGTGTAAAAAAAAAAGAAAGAAAAAAACTCACTCACTCACATTCGTGATCTGTGTTTCCTCCTTGCATACACAGTACATCGCATTTCTAGCTCATGCAAGTGACCTGGTGAATGTCATGCCCAAGAGGAAACGCATCATCATCTCAGCTCATGTAGAATGCACCAACTCAGAGCTCCGCTTTGTGCCGTGAATCTGTAGACCAGACAAATCAGCGATGGACTTGTAGGCCCGTTGTTTTGGACTCAATTTACCCCCTGTAGTGTCTCATTTGGATTGGAATTTTTTTGTTTTTGTTTTTGTTTTTGTTTATTATTATTCTCTTCCCCACCTCCTCAAGACAATGAACTTTTGTGAATATTTTCAAGCACTGATATACATGGTTCATTATTTTATATAAGCGTGATATTAAGACATTCATCACTTTCAAAAGAAATGTAAAGGTCCACACTTCGTAAACAATAAATACATGTCAATCTTTTTGTCAGATCTAATGCTTTCTTATTTTTCTTTACCCTGACTAGAGGGATATGAAAGGATATTAATATATGTTACATTATATATATATTAATATATGTCATACTGTTTGATGGTGTCAACGAGGTGTTAGCGGTCACATTGTTTAAATGAGTAAATCAGGAGTCATGTCGATTCAGTCATTTCCATTTGTACACACTGGACACAGGGGTTGCAGTCTGATGTTGGGGAAAGTTTTCTAAGGACTTAGTGGTATCTGCTGTCAAGTTAGATTAAAAGATGAATGAAAATGACATATTTTAACTGAGGAGACTTGTCGGTATGTATTTCTTTAAATGAGTTTAATGTTATGAATGTAATAATTCTTTATGTTGTAATTGCATCTGACAGAATCTGACAGTAAAGCTTTCTTCAGGGCCTATATAAAACATTATGAATATGCTCCTGTATTTACATTTATTATATTTAGATTTGTACTTACAATAATATTCATATTCAAACGTCACTGTCAATAAGCAAAATGATTGGATGATCTCATGCATTGGTTCCAAAACTCAAATACCCCCTGAGATACTGTACTGAGTACCCCCCTGTGCCATAAATACCTTGTTATATTGATAAACACTCCTGCATAAATACAATATGAACACACATTGGACCTGATAATGTAGTGGCAATATTGAGTTGAATTGGTGTGTGAATTCTTGGTCAAATTGGTGTGTGCCAACTAGACTGATTTAAGCGCCCCCAGCGGTACTCGTAGCCCAGTTTAACAACCACTGATCTAATGGTAACTAAAGGCTGAGTTAATAGCTGAAGGTAGCACAGTGACTGTTAAAAAACAGAGGCAGCATACTAGAATAGCATAACAGTGAAAACGAAGAGGCAAAATTCCCAATGCTGAGATGTAAACATACTTACACAACAAGACTGGTGACTGGTGAGGTGCATTAGAGTGGGAGAATTTGGTTTCTGAGAAGTTCAGCTAGTCCATCTAGCGAGTCAGCTAGTCCAACAGCTAGTCCATTCTCAATGAATTGAACATATATTTAAAATGTATTTATGAACTTAATTATTGCAAAAAAAAAAAACTTTTGATTCAATTGCGTAGTTTTTTTTGATCTGACTGAATGTATTGTAACTTAAACAATTAGGCCTAACCAAACTTCAATTAATAGAAATGACTTTGAATTGACTAGTTTTGTATCTTAAGCCTTTTTTTATTAGAGAGAGAGCTGCTGTCTGATTGGTGGTGACTGCTTGCAGAAACAATCTGCCGTTTTGATTCATCCTCTCAGAGGTGGCCTATAATTGGCACCAATGTTCTAAAACAGGACAATGGAGAGCAGTGTCACAGGATAATGTGTCCTTCAGGTACAATAGTCTAAGAGGGGTTTTCAAGGTTCCATCTTCCCTGCTCAAACACAAAACTTGAAAAGTTTGAACTTGAAATGTTAAGTAGTTTTGAAGGTTTCTTAGCATTACCTCTATCTGTGTGACTGTCTGAGAGACTCTGACTCTCTCCCTCTATCTGAAATGAGACACAGTGATGTCTGGAGATGTAAGAAGTGTTTGTGTTTTTCACACAAACTAAAAGGACTGAAATTACTGCTCCTGTGAATCCTTGAATGTCTGTCAACACTATTGTCAAAAAAATCATGTTGAGAAAATTATTCAATATACCTAGACGACTGCAGAATTGTTTTGTTGTGATCAAGTTGTAGTTCTGTTGAGTCTCCTTATACATACGGCAGGAAAATTCTACATATGGTTATTCAATACACTATAACCTTACAATATTACACTGCCTTTAGCTGGTTCAGCCATGTACTTTTACAAACCACTAGCCTTGTTGAAGCAACAAATATTCTATTATAAATGAAGGTTCAAGACTGAAGGCTTGAGAAGGCCAGTCTGCAAGGTCAAAAAGGCAGCCTTGGTAGAACACCTTCATATAGAAAACTAACCTCAAGGCTCTTTTGTGTCAAGTCAGGACTTCAGAGACATGACAGAAACAGATGTTTTCGGTACCTTAAAAATACATATATTTGTGTGACATTACTTGTTTTCTCATTGACCTGATTTCATACAGAAAAACAATCAAATATAGATATCTACACAAACTCTCTAGTTCTGGGTCTAAGTTTTAGACCAGACAAAGTTATTTATTCAAGAAACCAATCATATTTACATTCAGTATACTATTATACTATATACTATTCTGTATACTACTATAAATTATGATTATGATTATCATGTCTATTTATTGTTCATATACTATGAGACCTACAGCCTGAGCAGTGAAGCATGTCTAACATGTTAGGAGTAGAGGCCTAGTCACACTCGCATGTCTGTCTGTGTGTGAGTGTGTGTGTGTGTGTGTATGTGTGTGTGTGTGTGATGCGCAGTTCCCAGAGTAGATGATTCAGAGCTGGACCTATTCATCATGTGTCAGGCGCAGTCCTTAGAGGCCTGAGGAATACCAAGTGAATTATTACTCCAAGTGTGGCTTAAGACTCTGACATGACAGCCAGCAGAGGGGGAATGACAAAATCATTTAGAAGTCAGTGAATTATCAGCCTTGTCAAAATTAGACTTTGTGTGTGTTAAAAAAAAGGTTGTCAGGAAAGAAGTGGAGCACTAGTGTCAGGTTTCATGGAGAAAGATTGTCCCAAGCCAAGGAGAAAATAGTAGCCTAGCAGAGTCCTTCAGAGAGAGTGGAATTTATTTTCACAAAATAAATCTAAAATATAGACTATATAATGCAATGCAGAGAATGATAGTGAAATCCACAAGTCACTAGAACAAGCAGGTTAACAAATGAGGTCTGCTTGATGCTTGTGTGCTAATTAATGGCTGAGAGGATAAATGGCTCAACTGTCACTTACCACAATGATGCCAGACACCACACACACACACACAATCTAAACAGTGTTATCATGTACACACTGCCTGTGAATCACCACAGAGGTTAGAGAGGAGGTTGTTCTGTAGTCTGTCAGGAACAAAAAGAAAACATCATCGGTTGCAAAGATGCAAAGATGTTAGCGTGTGCACCAAATCCACATGCATGATATAGTTTCAATTTAACACAGCAATGACTGGAGTGAAAAATAAATACAGTATATCCACTTTCAGTAGTCCTCCGAAAGAGCTGTGCCACCAGGAGAGTCTCTATCTAACATCTTTGTCTTCTAAAAAGCACTGAAACCCAATACCACCAAGGCCATGAATAGACGGAACAGGGAGATTTGCATTTGGAAGAAAACTGTCCCCGTAGACAGATGAAATGACTAAATGGGCCAATTAAATAGGATAGGTGTTTGTGCGTTCACATATCAAAGTATCAAAGTAAGAACAGTGTGTAGATTGTAGTTTCAGTTCACATGAGATTCGTTGTGAAGAGTCCAGATGGTCCCTAGTTCAGCTGAAGTAGTCACAGACAGAAAATGTGTTCTTACAATTAAATGATTTATAAAAATATATATTAAGTTACCATGTATATTGCTTCATATATTCACAAACTTGACTTATTATGTTATATATTTGATGTTAAATAAATAACATCAAATAACAACTACTAACAGACAAATACTAACATTAATAATTCAAAAAAAAGTCTTAAAAGTCAATAAATTGGCTTAGCACAGTGCATTCTAAGATGCACTTGCAGATTGAAATCGTACAATTAAACTCACTCAAGCATCCTGCTTTTTAGATCAATCCAATAGTGGAAATTGCATGAGCAGTGTTTTTTTTTGGGGGGGGGGGGGGGGGGGGGGTGGTTGGGGGAAATGTTTCTCTTTTTAGCTGTCTGAGAATGACCACTGATGAAGTTACTTATCGAGTGACCCATAAAATGTGCAACAGAAGAATGCCTTTCTTTGCCACCACAATCTTAGGTCTGGCGTGCTCATGCGTTGCCAGTGTCTGTTTTATATTCCATTTGGAGAACACGGGTCTATTCATGCATTCAAAAATACCTTGCCACAGTCGTTGCTGAAGTGCCTGCTCTGAATATTACAACAGCCTAAATAGAAAATTAAAAATAAAAGATTAGGCCATTTCATCTAATGAGACGTTTTATGCTGTCAAATATGTGACAGGACAGTTTCTAATTTATTCTTGAAATGAAAGGAAGGAAAAAATCATTTCTTCATTAATTTTGCCAGGCACCAAGGTCCACCTTAACTGTCACACACCATTTCACTTCATTTGAGAGTGTGCCGTTCCTTTTTAATTTTAATGTTTTAAATTAAACATGTGGCGTATGTTGTTAGTTAAAGTTGTACATATGCCCAATTTAATAGTTGAAATTACTTCTAAATTGTGCTCATTAGATTACGAGTAAAAAGCACTCTAGTCATCTAATTCTCATTGTGGCCTTGGTTGTGAAAAAGGTTACTTATGATAAGTAGTTCTACTTTTCTGTGAATATTCCTGTGTGTTTGTGTTTACAGCTGCCATCCATAAACATCCATGTACTGCACAGACACATGGAACAGAGGGTTAGTTATAGAGTTACTTGTTTTTAAAGCCTTGGTTTATTCAATTCAATAAAAGTTTTTTTGTGAGCAGTATTTTTCTGCTTCTCTTTCATCTCCTCTTGGACTGTTCAGACTATTGATAATTAGACCATCAAAAGCGACAGGGAGAGCCTTATTGTGGAAGATTTCTCTTGCCTGCTCGAAGCTTCCAAGGTACACAACTGTGCATCCAAGAGATTAGGACAAGCAGTAGGACAGCAAACCCAAGAGCAAGATGCAAATCCTATTATTATAATGATTAACTTAGCAATGCAGGTCGGTCCAGACTCTTCTCATATCTGGTTCCGCGCTGGTGGAATGACCTCCCAAGTGTTACCAGATCAACTGATACCCTCTCCACCTTCAAGAAACTCGTGAAGACTAAGCTCTTCCAAGAATATCTCCTGGTGTAAACTTTGAGAATGCACTTAATAATTTAATTTCTCTACATTGTGTTACACTATTGCACTTTCAACTTAAAACAGCGCAGATTCTATGTTAGCAATATGCACTCCTTGTTAGTTCATTGTGTTGTAGCTTGAATGTTATCCTCTTTTGTAAGTCGCTTTGGATAAAAGCGTCTGCTAAATGCCTAAATGTAAATGTAAATGTAATACACATCTGAATCCCAGTGTCATCCCTAACTATAAACCCTGAGCACTCAAAGATCCACTGTGATTCTGTCAAAATCTCAGTTTTTATTCTGTTACACCAGAAATAGAAACATAGTGTTAAATGGAAGCTGATGGACTTTTTTTTCTTTTTCATTTTTTTTTTTTTTTTTTTACAGAAGAGAGAAAATTTAAAAAATACAGAATAACACAGTGAAACCAAACTCATGTCAGCCTTATGAATCACACAATTAGGAAAGGTTTTATTTGAGGTTCTCTGAAATAAAATGGAACTGATTTGCTCTACGAAGAGAAAAACATCCCTCCTACACACTTCATGAATCCCCCCACCAATTCCAGCCCCGTCCCAGCTTTATTAGGGCCAGTTAATCGTCCTACATATGGCGTTTGCCAGTGAAGGCAGAGGGCATCTGGCCGAGGGCACTCGGTGAGGATGATGTCAGTGCCTGGTCTGGGTAGGTGCCAGCACACCTCTGGGGAGCTAACGAGGACTGGCACGACAAACCACGGATAAATCAGTCGGTCAGTGAGCCATGACCAGCCGACCATGAAAAGCAACGAAGGTGACGATGCTCTTTCTTTTAAATAATAAAGCTGGCCACCTGTAACTGTTAATGGAGCCCAGTGCATGCAGTAGCAGCCAACAAAATAACCCAGTTAACCTATAGTCTTACACTGTGTAGGCCAGGTGCACAGAGCTCTTAGGACATACAATACTAATGAGGACATTTAATGATTTCTATACATGAACCAGCAGTAGTGCTATTTCAGAAAAGCAGGGATGGAAAAATGTAGGAATGTGAACAAAATGTACACGTGGAACAGTGGCTCATATTTAAAGCCTCCCTATGCAGGATTGGCCAGCCATTCCTTCGCTGTTTTCTCGGTTTGTGCTAACATTTTTCTCTGCAGAGCTCCCCCATTGCCACATTGTGTTTATAGCTAGCCAGTGTGTGTTTGTGTGTAGTGCCGCACAGCAATTCATTACTTCATGAGACCTTAGACTCCATAGAGACTTCTCCGCGGCCTGCCGGCCCAAACCTTGCATTTTCTATATCTCCGCCCAGATGCACTAGCGTGTCACCAACTGACCCATAAAGCAGAACCTCCACAATGCCTCTTAAGCCTGGTAAACTAAGAAAAATTAAGCTAAACTTGTAGCATAGTGGCTCTTTAATGCAGTTCAGACTTATCCTTACAAAACCTCACTGTTTGCCTTTCATCTTAAAAAAAATCAGCATGACTATTCTTAACAGTTATGATTTCGGGGCATAATGCATGTAGAGTGTTACAAGCTACTTTACATATAGTCTCAGTGTTCACTGCCTTAGGTGCTGATGAACCAGTACTATGCCTTTACAGCAGTACAGAGTGAACACATACAAATGTATGTCTTAAGGACTTATTCTCTAATAAAAGACACACTGAAGACAACAAGGACAAATTGCCTTGTTTTTCTCACTTCAGAAAGCTGGTATTGATGTATTTCTATGCCTTCTCACAACTATGTTAACAAAAATAATTACTCTGGCACACTTAAAGCAATAGTCCTAAGTCAATCGACCTGACTGCAACCCTGCTGTTTGCAGCTGCCAAGCGCTGTCAGTAGGATTAAGAACGAGAATATTTGGTACAAGGTAGATTGACTAGCGGAGCAGCAGGCAACAGTAACAGATGAGGCCATGGAAGCTTAGCTCCAGTTTTGTTTTCCTTTGCCCCATTTACCTCCTGTTAGCATTGGCTACTAGGTTGCAAAATCAGTGTTTTACCACATTTTTGTCATTTTTGTACCAACCAACAGCACTCAGCAGCCTCAAACAGCAGGGATATGGGCTGATTCACTCCATTTATCATTCTTGATCATGCTTGAATCCAAGAATGATATTATGAAGTAGCCGCAAGTATAGATAGAAATCAGATCACATGGATGGTATGATAAATGTAACTTCATATGGTGATATGGAACAGAAAAACAAAAAAGTTGTGTGATTCAATTGAAATAATCTTTATAATACAACTTTATAATTTACACCTACCTTCATCCTAAGCATTCATTGAATATTACCTCACAAAGTTTGACTACTTTTTAATGAGCTGCCTTGACAAAGACTTTTACTGCTAGGCCTAATAATTTTTCTGCCAAATGCCATTGGTTTAGTTTGGCATGAACCAAGCTGATTAAATGCCAACGCTGTTTTTGTTTGTGTGGGCTATTAAGGCATTGAGGAAGGGTGGTACACACAACCAAAGGCTGGTACTCAAGCAGGGAGTGGAGTGGTAATGCCTGGACAAGAAGCGGAGCGATGACAAGAGCTTAGAAGCCTGGAAGGTGACATGGCAGGCACAGAACACATGCCAGAGTGAAGGACCCCAGCAGCAGCACAATATGAGGAGGAATAGGAGGAATGAATGAAGAGCCAAAACCAAAGAGATGCTCTGTTTCAAACCGCTTTGGATGGAGAGAGAGAGAGAGAGAGAGAGAGAGAGAGAAAGAGACAGAGAAAGGGAAAGAGAGAGAGAAAAAGACACAGAGCGAGAGAGACTTTTTTTTTTCATTCCAAAGGAAGTAAAGGCATGATGTATAATGAGATGTGTAATGTAGTGTAATTAGGAATATTACAATGAGATGTTATAAAGAATACTCTGTATCATGTCTGTATCATAAGATATGGCTCAGGCCAGCTTTAATATTTCCTGGGTCCTTGGTAGACTCTGGTGAGATCAGGACTGCTGTTAATAATCCCTGGACCCTGTGTCTGTTAGGGCCTGGGCAGCACGGTGGGCACTGCCAACACACCTGCAGCATGAGTGTGGCACAGCACCTGTGATCTGGCAATTCCATGAAAACAGTTAGACAGACCTCGGCTTCAGAATGTGGTGGATCACAGCTGTACTGATGATTCTACACTGATTATGCTGTCTTTATCCCTGTCTTGTCTCCCTCTCCCTCTCTCTCTCTCTCTTTTCTCTCTCTCTCTCTCTCTTATTCCCTCTCTCCCTCTGTTTTGCTGATATTAAAAATGAAAGTACAGCTGGGTCCATGCTGCATAATGAGGTCAGTACTGCAGCAGTAATTCCAGAGCTGGAAATGAGGACCAACCACAGCAGAGCAAAGAAAAGTAAAAGTCGTGAAGACGATGATGACGGGCATCATGAGCACAGACCACTGGCTTAGTCTTCCGTTACGACCTTTAATTAAATCTCTAACATGCCAAAGAAATTCAGAAGACCCAAAGGACCCAGTGCTACCTGTCATTTCTAACCACAGAAAACTAAACACAAGATAGCTTAGCCTACTACCGCTAAAGGCTGGTGATGGTTTTACATGAAATGTTGAGACTACAAATGTGAACTGATGTAAAGTGTGTTATAATTATAATAATTATACTGCCAGAAAATACTGATAATATTTTATTCAGGTATCTATATATTTACATATCGACATTATGTACCTACATGTGTTTCTCAGTTGTGATCTTTGTGTCATTTAGATGGCCTTCCCAGCACATTAAGACATCACACACAACGCATGACACACACACCGACACACACACCGACACACACACCGACACACACACCGACACACACAACTCTTTTTGCAGGGCTACCACATCTGCAGAGACCAAAGCTAAAAGTGGCCATAATGTCCCGCTACTGCAATAAGGATAGCGTGTGCCATTATTCTGAGCTTATGTAGAATGCCATAAGCACTAGCCATAGGGCTGTGTGTGAGTGTGAGGCGTGTGGCTTTGAAGCTAAGTGGCATACCTGCATCAGTAGCTGCCGTGGGCAGGGAAGAACTGATGAGAGAGGCATTACTCACGCCCTGAGAGGAGACGAGCGCTGTCCTCCGGGAGGGAATGATGCTCTCTCTCCCTCGCGCTCTTATTATGCTCTTATCACTGTCTCACTTCTTTTTCTATCTCTCTGTCATGTCACTCTATCTCTCATCTCTCTCTCTCTCTTCTTTATGTCTCTCTCTTTCTTTCGCTCCACTCTCTGTCGCTAATCGTAGATCTGCTCCTGCTCATCGCTCTCTGTCTCTCTCTCTCTTGCTCTCTCTCATCACTTTGTCTCTATCATATCTCTCCTTCTCTCTCTTTCTCTCTCTCTCTCTCTCTCACTTTCTCATCACTCTTCGTCGGCCATCGCCACTGTTTGGTGGATTGCCATCACTGTAGTCAAGCAAGTCAGGCCCCGAGCAGAGACCTACAGCATAAACAAAAATACTGCTGACTGATGCTCCTGCCCATGGGCCCATGCTATTGATAGATGTGCTACAGTTTGAAAAATGAATGATGAAACTAAATCAAAATGAATTAAATATGGATCCAACTTCATTCCACTATCAGAATGTAAGGAAACAAGAATTAAGAATTAGTAAAACAGAGAGCGTTCCACAGCGCTTCCGTGAACAATCCTTTGCTTCACACAGGAGGGGATTAGATTGGACGAGTGGTGGAGAGCAAAGGAGCTCAATGGATGTGTAAGTTACATATTTTTATGTGTTACTGTATTATGGTGTTACATGAAATGTACAACATTACACGCGCTTGTAGACTCTGATGAAGATGTGATGATGCTAACCTTATGCAGCACTTTTAAAAATAAATAAAAATTAAAAAGTTACTTAAACATCCCTTGTACTCAGATGATGTTTTACCTTTCAAGAATTAATGATTATTTGTGTGCTTAGTTCTGCTGTCCCTGTGGACTGGTCACTTGGGCCTCATGCTGATGAATTAATTGCTGTTCTTTTAGCAGAGATAATCACTGTGACCGATACCCCATTAGCATCAAGCTATTAACCTTTGTTCCAAGAGTCTGTGGCCACATACTGCTGTGGCTGGAGTAGCACATTTGTCATTCGGGCCAGCCGAACTCGTCATGTTTTGATTCTGACGATGACGGTTGGCAAAGCGTTGGATGTTTCATTTAGTGTCCTGCTCAAATGCAGGCAAACACTGGGCTTCTCATCAACACATTGTGTGTGTGTGTGTGTGTGTGTGTGTGTGTGTGTGTGTGTGTGTGTATGTTTAATCAGAGACCTGGGGGGGACATTAGTATTCCGATTCCAGTCTCTTCTGTTTACTCCGACACTGTTTTCTCTTCTCTCCTCATCATTCTCTCCAATACCCACCGATATGCAGAAATGACAGAATCCAGAGAAAGACCCAAAAGG
>PYXC01001671.1:702500-827500 GCA_015244755.2 Tenualosa ilisha
ACACAAACACAAACACAAACACAAGCACACACTCACACTCACATTCACACACAAACACACCCACACACACACAGACACACTCACACACAAACACAAACACACACACTCTCACGCACAAACACAAACAAACACACACACTCACACACAAACACAAACACAAACACACACACACTCAGACTCACAGACACACACACTCACACACAAACACAAACACAAACACACACACACAGACTCACACACACACACAAACAGACACACAGACACACACACAGACATATACCCTTAAATGTTCATATGTACATGCTCAAATAAATAATTTTTTCCAGTAAATACAGCATGTTCTTTATAATATCCAAACACACATGCATAAACACAAACACCTACATTACCTGTTCGTGTTTACACTCTCAGGCAGTAAGATGACAGAGAGAGAGAGAGAAAAAGACAGCGACATACAATTGAATGTTCCACATTGTTAACACATGTAGACATGGAAATGAAATTGTCTGTTCTTTCAGACCCCAGATATCACTTATTATGAAACGTAAACAGCATGTGTTTTCTTTTTGCATCCTGTAACTGTGTGCATTCGCACATTATTCTTCCTTTCTGAAGGTATCATGGTCCTCACATGTTCTCTTACTGCGTGCTGCCTAACTGTGTCCATCCACACAATATTCTTCCTCTCTGAAGGTATCAAGGTCCTCAGACTGCTTTGCCTTTTCCAGCTGACGTGGAAGAATCTTGTTGTGATATGGTACATGATAACAATGAAGCCAAAGTACAGTAATATCATTCAAAAAAATCAATCTTAGTTTGAAACAACAGCAACAGAATCTATATTTCTTTAAATACAAGAAGTCCATCAATACTGTAGTTCTAGTAATTTGTTTTCATTTGACTGATGTCAACTATTTCATGTTTCATGTTTTAATTCTGGACCAATACTCTCAGTGGTCCAGAACAAGAGTGCAGTATAGTTTTTTATAATTACTGTGACGATCAAAAACTTTTACTTGTTCCTAAAATAATCGTAAGTAAACAAAAAACATCCACACAAAATCAAACAGATGCTTGATAGATAAGCACACAAACCAGAAGCCGAAATCAGACAATTTTCTTTGTCATATTTATCACACATTCCCAAGTGGTGCGAGCGTGTATGTGTGTGTGTGTGTGTGTGTGTGTGTGTGTGTGTGTGCATGCCTGTCTTGAACATGAATATAAATAGATGTTAGTGATAACCTGTTCATTAACATTGCTTGTAATGAGGTTGGCCTCTATCAAAGGATGTGCGCTTGAGAATTTATATGAAGCATTTCATCAGAAGACTCCAATATGTGTTGTTTATATTTTCTTGTTGAGTTTAATCTTCATAATTAATGGGCACAGCTGTTATAACATGTGCAAACTTCAACAGGAGCTGCAATATCATTAATTGTCAAGAGTAAATAATTTTTTTCCCTTTATATTTGGTTGACTATGAGCCAGGGCAAGTTATAGGTATGTTACTGTAGAGGACTGACTGACTAAACATCTAGTGATGGTTGAATAAAATATATATTTTTTAAAATACACATTTGAATTATACATTTTAATCAGTACTAAACAACAACATAACCTACAGCATGAATTAGAGGGTTTGTGTTCGTTTAGTTTTTTTTTTTTTATTTTTTGTTTGTTGTCTTTAATAACCACCTTTTTAATTCTAAGAATGTTAAGAAGAGAAGGAAGGACCCAATTGTTTTTTTGTTTGTTCGTTTTTTTTTTTTTTAATGTAAGTCTGTTTTATGCTGACAATATCTATCTAAGGCAGAAAAAATATACGTGTGTCAGTCTGCAATGTGTGTGTGTGTGTGTGTGTGTGTGTGTGTGTGTGTGTGTGTGTGCGTGTGTTTTAACTTCCTGTCCCACCGGGAGAGGGCTAAACAACAGGCTCTGTTTGACAGGCTGGGACGCAGCTAGCTGACAGGCGCACACAGGCCTGGGACGAGAGTGAAGGGGAGAGAGAGAGAGAGAGAGAGAGAGAAAGAAAAAGAAAGAGCAAGAGATGGGGATCCAGGGCTCTGTGTGTTTTGACTAATAGGGAGCCAGTGCTGAGCATCTGCTGCAGCAAGAACAGACAGTTGAAACCTCTGGACAGTTAGCTCGGTGCTGGCTCTCAAAGATTTCCTGTCAGATCATTTCTACAAAGGTTGAAAGGTTTTCAATTGGAAAAAAAAAAACTACCTGTCTAAGCGCAGGGCCAAAGTGTTATGTCCATGAGAATGACTGATAATTACAGGCACAGGCACCTATTCATTCACAGTTAGAATAATTAAACAATATTTACCACAAGTGGGACATCTGATGGTCTGATTTGTTTGTTTTTAGTCCTGAGATGTTTGACAGTTTCACCCCTTGTGAGTTGGCGTTTCATGAGTAAAATAATTGCTCTGGCAATGCCATTCAAAATTAACGGGCGTGTCAGCTTCCTGATTTGATTGATCAAAAGGCTAACCCAGTTTCATAGAAAGACTGCTTGTCTTCCATCTACTTTGTATGCATGAGCCATTAATGCCTTGACTACAGAGCAGGGATATAGAGAACTTGATTCAGTTATTAAGGGTTTTTTTTTTTGGAATACAATTTTCTCTTTTCCTCCTACTTGGCTGCATTTTAGTCTTTTTCTCCCATCCCAGTGATTCCACTGGCAGACAATTGATTGGCACATGGGCCAGAAAAGAAAGAGAAAAGACAACATGGTCCAGCTACACTCTGTTTGGAGTTCATGGTTTGACATTCCAAAGCACACCTACTAGGCTACACTAAGTAAGTGTGGATGAGGAACGTTCATCCTGCACGCAAGCAGGAGAGAAGATCAGCTGTGCTGATATAGGACCTTTTCGGAAATCTTTAAGGAAATGACATGCGTAATTATTCATGCCTGAATTATGAGAGTCGGGGCGACCCAGGTCAGGCACGGCACCTACGGGGATGGACAGGTGAATCTAACCTTAAAAGACAACTCGTTTTAATTAAACCTTATCAATCAAAAGTTAGCGTTGACATTTTCTGGACAGACACTTATTTGAAATGTATGAGAGCATTTTCGTTATAGGCAGGACTTTCTGTGCTAAAGTCACCCCTATTAATCATTCCGATATTAATATTAAAACGTGCAGATTCGCACCAGGGGCGAATCCCTTGCAAGCTTATAAGACTGTAATATCTGCGTCATGTCTCAAACTAAAAAGTTTCATTACATTCATAGTAGCCTAAATAAAACTATAACAATTAAGCTGAGAGAAAGCTGTTAACACACCTCTTTACATTTTTATTTCACATTATACAACATTGTAACACATTTTCTTTCCGAAAAAGAAGCTAAACAAAAACAAACAACATAAAAACTATAACAAACTATAAACAAGTTTTCCATAATGTAAGGCATTTGATTTCGATTCAGGTGTTCATGTGAGTCCTTTAATAATAATTCCAATGAGCAAAAAAAAAAAAAAAAAATGCAATCACGTTTTATTGTTTCTTCATGATCCCCAGTGTACAATGGGACGCAAATTATTCCACCTTGGTAAACAGACCACATACAGTTCTTGTAAAACATGTTCTGTCAAACATCTGAACAATATGACCATCTAGATACAAACATAAATCCAGAAGCCATGATCCTAAATGTGAAATTGTGCTTGAAAATCAGCATCTAGGCAACCACACTGAAATATTACATCCCCTTGTTCCGATGAACTCAATTGCATTGTTCATTTTTTTATAGTGTTATTATCACGAGTAAGGGTGAAACAACAGTGGAGAAAGACATTTCAAAACGATACTTCCATGGTAAATTTACAACTCTATAGCTCTGTTAAAATGCCTATATTATTTCAATAGCTTTCAACTCACTTACAGAATGGGACCTGATTTCTCTGCTCTTTCGGAGCGAGACAAGGTGACTCTGCTGTACATTTGTCAGGCCCGATTCTCCACTGATAGGTCAGGCAAAGGCAATTTGATTTCTGATGGGACATATATCAGTGGCTGCGACCGGCATAAATATAACATCAGTAGCAGAGGCCTGCACTTGTAAAGCAATGATTTCATGCGATTGCATTTCCACAGTCTTGTCTTTCACAATTGCCAGTGTTTATGTCTGTTTCTCCTCCAGAACTTGAATGTCATCAATAAAAGGCTTATGTTAGCGTAACGAAAAATTGCTTAGGTCCTGACCTCCAATTTCGCATTAATACTTTACTGTCACTAGCTCTATCGAGTCTCCCCTTCTCTCCGTGACTAGCAAATCCCACAGATGAGTCTGAAGGTCAATCCTTAACTGTGCTTTTCACTAGATATTTGTTTGACCGTTTGGAAATAATAATAATAATAATAATAAAAAAACAGGTAGACAAACAAAAGCATGAGAAGAGAACTGGCCCTTTCCCCTGTCATATTTACAAGCCAAGCTAAGAGAAAGACAGAGTCACAGTTCAAGCAGTCACATCTGCTCACGAGCTGGTCAAGAAGGATTTATCTCTAATTCTGATGGCCTCTAAACCTCTTTAATATCAACCAGAGAAGATTTACTTTCCTCTATAATCGTCTTATATCTTACAAGCAGGCTGCACCCCAGGACGCAGCAGTATGTTCCTATTCTGGAGTGCCACAGAGCTGATCATCATTAGTAATGACAAGGATCGAAGTCAGCTCTAACAAGCGACCACTGCTCATTTTGATGACATGCCCTTCACACTGATGATGCTCACTTAGGTCTCTTGCGTAGAGACTCATACACTGGAACAGAATTAACACATTTATTCTGATTATTAGGGCAAAAAAACTAAAATCTCTACAAAGGCCCGATATCTAAACGGTTCCACAGGATTCCTTAGGAATGTTCAAAAGACCATACTGGAATGAAGGCATGGGAGGGGCCGATCTCAGCAGGACAGGGACCGGATCTGGTTGGTGGGTTGATGGGGTGGGGGGAGGGTCTGGAGAAGTCAGATTACTAAAACCTCTGAGACAGACTTATTAAAGAGGAATTACAAAAAAGTCTGAGCAGGAGGAAACAGTACCATGACTAAAAGATAAAGGAATCATATACAAACAAACAAACAAATAAATAACAGAAAATATAATGGCAGTTTACAAGCTCTCCAAATGAGGGGTTTTTCTAAACATTTTTTTTTTAAATAAAAGCATTTTGTGTGTTTTTAAATTACGTTAAACATAACCGGTGCCAACAATCTTAAAAGGCCAACTTGCCTTACTTGTCAGGATCCTTTTGAGTATTGATAGGAGAAATAACTAGACAGAAAGGACAGTTGTACAGGTCAATCTTTCTCACCAGGTAATTATACATTACTTCACATTCAGTATAATCTTACTTATAAGGCTAATATGGCTGAGGTCTCACTGGTCATTATAATAATTGTCATCCAAAGATATGATTGTGTCATACGGCCATAACTGTCTGGACACGTTTCAAAATTAATGTAGCAGACAGGCACATGACACATGCCACTAGGCAGTTAACACATGCTCTCATAAGTAATGCAGTTATACAGCCTTGGCCTCACTGGAAACTGACAGCCATAACTAGTAATAAGAGGACAGGACATTCATCAGAATGTAAGGACATGGTGTTAGGTTTTTACAGGCCATTCAAGTAAAATCTTCCCAAAATGAAACATAAACATTAAATAAATATCT
This sequence comes from Tenualosa ilisha, assembly GCA_015244755.2. Taxonomy (NCBI): domain Eukaryota; kingdom Metazoa; phylum Chordata; class Actinopteri; order Clupeiformes; family Clupeidae; genus Tenualosa; species Tenualosa ilisha. The sequence goes on from PYXC01001671.1 coordinate 708,207, forward strand.
GTAAATATCAGCTGTAACAAGAGTGAGACATGGCATTTGGACAGAAGTGTGCTAATGGATGCTTTTAGTTACAAGAATTATTTTAATTTTAGATGAATTAAAAGTTTTTAGACAGTTCGCTAATGAGAATTCTTTCGAATCACAACCACCTGTGAGAGTGTTCATGTGCATTCACACATGATTTCAGAAACAGCAGTGACATTTACAATTTTATCCGTTTATTTTGGGGCTGATCACAGACAATCCAGTCATATACCTGTGACTGCACAAAGGTCATGTGTATTTATACGGCCAAAAAGAGAACATAATCATGTGTTCCGCCAGGGAGGCCTTCTGCTAGATGTGAAATATCTTTGACCATATAGATCAATGCACACCCAAGCTGTCCACGTTATACCAGTATTGCAAGTGTGGCATCAAATCACTTCCTTAGCTCTACTGTGCACACAAGTATTGAATTGGATAAATACAAGGAAATAAGTTCTCCACCTCCATCACAGGTTGGCTTACATATGAGTAGAAACATTATAAGCAGTGTGGAAAACATGAGCAAAATGTTTTGGAGAATCAGAAAAGTACAATCAGAAATAAGTAAGATGTATGCCATCAGAATCTTGTGTGTTTATTGTACCCCAGCTGTTAAAATGAGAAGAAAGTGTATTCAGTGACACTATCACATCACTAAATCAGGCTAGGTTCAATCAGTTGTTAAGCAGGTCCACATCTCTAGTCAGTACATCGCTAATCTATAGATAGAGAAGATTCGGCTGTATTTTAGCAGTTCTTTTCTTGTCACACACTGGCTTCTCATTTGAAACTTGTTCAGCGGTCTGCGGTTTTGCTCTGAGCATATTTCCACGTCTCATAATTTCACTACTTATATGCAGGCGAAACTGTGGTGGTAGTAGCTGGCTAACTGGCAGAGACAGTAGTCTTTAACCAATTCTGTGCAGTTCACAGTTTGCGGTTTACTCTCAGTGTTGTGTTTCCAGGCTAATGAAAACTGATTAGCATGGCGGTGGCGATGACTTTGTTTTGGGAGTATTTCTCTGATTGATCCAGCTCTGCACCCCTGTTTTTATCACTTCCTCCAGTTATCCTGTCCAAGTGTAAATCAGTGGGCTGGCATTACTAAAGATGGCCGCGTGACTTTGCCACTGCCAGCACTGGCAACATGAGCACGTGCCCAGTGTCACCGCGCTGCATTTCGACCCCTTGAATTGGTTTCAGCTCATTCAGCGCTGTGTCTTTCTGTTCAGCTCCAGGCTTATCTTTCCCTGTGCAGGTGCGACGGAAATGTGTGTGAAGATACTTCTGATGCTGGTGTGCTGTGCTCCTGTAATGCAGAGACTGCAGGAAACACACAACTCACACACACACACACACAGACACATTCTGGGATTTCAGAAGAAAATATGATATTCGGATGGTTATAGTGCATATTGTTGGAGGCCACATGCAACCCTCTTTCTTTATAACCATCTATGACTCTTGATGGAGAGCCACATCTATGAAGTGACCTACTTTATTGCTCATGAAAATGAGACCTACAGGATCATGAATAAATCTACTGTTGCGTTGGTTGGAGAGTGCTAGGTTCATCTAATGAGCAAACCTTGAGATAAGACTGTGTCTCTGGGCACACACACACCGGCATACACACACACATATGCGCGCTCGCACACACACACACACAGACACACACAAACACAGACACACACACATACACACACTCAAATTCCACAGGTCCACATATCAGCAGTACCACAGAGGCAAAAAAGGTACAATTTCTTGAATGCCACAGAGTTTTCATGGAGTTTGTCATTGTTTTTATCCACACTGTGGAATACTGAGTGTTATCTGAGTCAGTATAGACAGAAATGTGTCATTGCATAAAAAGAGTGTCTTTAAAATGATTTCTGCTCCTACATTTACCACTTACAGATGTTAGTTGTTGAAAAATGGCTTTGCTTTTACATCCAGCATAAGAATGTAATGGATGGTTGATGCAACACATTATTTCTCTCAGTATCCCAGTGTAAAGCTAAGTGTAGGCGTTGAAGGTGAACTATGTGTAGAACTATGTGTTGAAGAGCCAACCACCCCTTTATGCCACTGGCACTGTAGCCAATGTTCCTCATCACAGGTTACACACACACACACACACACACACACACACACACACGCGTGCGCACGTAACCTTGGCTACAGCATAATTGAAAAGCAGGTCCGTCACTGGTTGGCGATAACCTTGACCTACTAGGTGTCAGATGTCAGGGGGATCGACGTTATTTACTGTCTGACTGCATTGCCTGAGGTGCAGAGAGAGACACTGTGATTTTTAAAGCATATTTTATAGTGTATTAATATTCCTGAAATGAACAGAAAGTTTTACCAGTGTGCTTCAAATTAAATGTGCCAACTGCACTGTTAGCTTGACCTTCAAAACAGACAAATCAGACCATATTATAATGCACAAAATTCAACATATCAGGTAGCACCCAATGTACAGGTATAGTTAATGTCCTGAATGAATGAATGAATGACTGAATGAATGACTGAATGAATGCATCCATTGTAGGCTATAATGTTGCAGTTACATTAGTGTTAGTATTTTCTGTCACTAATGGTCCGCTGTAATATCCCAAAACAACCTCACCACCACCCCCCAACACCACCAATACCATTGCCACCATCACCACCGCCAATGATGAGTTTCTTTTCAAGGCCCCTCTCATCTGCATTCCTCTTATTGACCTGCAGCAGGTCTTTGTCGTGTACCAGTCTGAGGACCCCCCACCCCTTTTGACTCTGTATCTTAGTGCTCGTCTAGACATACTGTATAAAGATGTTTTATTATCATCTCTCTCTCTCTCTCTCTCTCTCTTTCCACCAGCTCAGTGTTGCTCTGCTCCAGGCTGAACTAAGCTAACAGTTACTATGAAATATCTCCTCTCCTCTCAGTGTTGCATGCTTTCCACAGCTCCCCCACCCTTTCACTCAGCTCCACACCCAGAGTCTGTGCTAAAGAGGGCCCTCCAGCACACCCTGAAGATTCATATCCTGTTAGGGGGGCCTTGATTCCTATGAAGTATCTATATTATAAAAGCAAACGCACAATCTTTTAAATTCAATGCAGCACAATAGAGGATCTGGTATTTTTCCCCTTGGTCACAATGTTCAGTGTAACAGGATACCCCTGTGGTGTTGTTTTTCAGAGTCGCCCATAAGTCATGAGTGTGGTGCACACGAGACATCACACTAAAGGGCAAGCTAATGTGTTCAAAATGATCAAAATAAGGGCTCCTGCACCAAAGTCCAATCAAAGTTAGTATTTAAAAAAATGCAAAAGTGTTGTTTAAAGGGATTTAACCGAAGTGAATTTTATGTCTTTCACACTGGCACATACCTTTATATGTAAAATGTAACACATACTGTAACTACTGTTGCTGAATGCTGAAATGATGAATTTCATCTAAGGGTTGGTGTAAATATAGCAAACATTTTAACTTCATGATTCGCAATTGCAATTCCATTTTCCATGTTGTAAAAAAATATATTCTTTCAGAATGTTCAGAAGGCTTTGTCATATATATATATAATATGGCCTTATAAATAATAATGATAATATATATAATTTATATAATAACATTGTAATATTATCAATATGACATAGCCGGTATTGTGATCATTCTAAAATGCGAACCCCCCTCACCTATATCTGCGCAGGGCTGTGAATGTTTAAAAGCTGGTGCGGATGTTGGAGATGCTATATGCAGCCCCCTGAGCCAGGAGGAAAGAGCAAGGCGTGCTGTTTTAATTAAACATCTGTCATTCGCACAGCTAAATCACAGCATCAGCCGGTGCAATGAGCTGGAGCCATGCAGCAGGTGAGAAGACATTAAAGAAATGTGGAATCTGTACCCTTTGGAAAAAAATAATGACTTTCGGACAGACTCTGGCTGAAATATGGACGGTAATATTGCCTGGCATGCAAGGCAAATAAGAAGCCCGAGGCAAATGAGAAGCGTTCTGAGTCAAAGGTTTATCTCTGCGGCATGTCATTCCATTCCTTCAGGGGTCAAAGTGTCTTTATCTGTGGAGGATGGGGAGGAGGGGGGCTGCTGCTCAGCTCATGTCATGGCGCTCACAGATGCCCACAGTCCCAGGCTCTCTCCAACGCCAGACCGTCAGCAGAAGGGGATGTCAGACACTTTTTCCCGTCTGTTCGGGCAGGACGTCAACATCTGCCACGGGTCTCCCCCTCTCTCCGCTCCTCCTCGCTCCTCTCCTCTCTGCTCTGAAACCACTCCACTCCTCCTTGCTCCTCTCCTCTCCGCTCCCCATCACTCTGCAACAGCCTCCTGCAGGCCTCCATGGATCCATCAATCACCCCTGACTGCCCCCCCATCCGTGCCACATATAACAAAAGCCTGCTCAGATGAATCCGTCTGCTTGGGAAACTTGTTGTGGTCAAAATAAAGAACTGAGTTTTTGTCAGGCTTCAGACCAGACACACAAATGGGTGTGTCTGATTTATGAATTTATGGACATGTAAAAGTTTTTTTTTTTATTACTTGTTATTTTATAGCTCAGATTTTGTAGTTATTTGGTTGCTTTTTTTCGATGTTCCTGAGTGTGTGTGTGTGTGTGTGTGTGTGTGTGTTGATGTTTGGAGCTTGGCTCTTGTTTATTTAAAGCATCTCAGAAATTTACCATGCATTATAAATACACATTATGCAATAGAGGCTGTCACAGACTGCAGTGATAACAAAATAAGTTATATTTGACACAAGTTTGATAAATCCATTTCAAGCCTGTGGCAAACCTGCTGTACAACAGCTGAGGGGAGTTTTAATCCAACTGGAACATCAGGCATGGATGATTAGGGGCTCCAAGTCTGCATAGGCAACACTTCAAAGCTAAGAGGGAGTAATATCATCATAATGATGAAATCATAATTTCATTAACAACAACAACAACAACAACAAAAATATTACTGGACTATTCCTTTCTGCTTTAAATGGACATTTATCATGGCACATGTGTAGATATGTAGATGCGGGACTTTGATGAGCAAACCTAAAAAATATTCATGCTGGATTTATGGCAAATCCATCCTTTTAGCAAAAGTGTTGGTGTCATGGGTGATGTGTGTGTGTGTGTGTGTGTGTGTGTGTGGTGTGTGTGTATGTGTGTAGAATGATCTAAGTATATTGACATGTGATTTGACTTTGATCTTTCTTGAGGTATTAATTTTTCCATTCGACACGTGTTTGAGTAAGCCAGGTACACGGCACACAACATGAGGATGTTCACAGAGGAAAATGTGTAATAATGTAAATCTCTATTGGTACTCAGTGCTCAGCATCACCAATGGAACATTCAGCTCAACAATGCAAAATGTATTTATTTACAGGGTCACTGTGTACACAACACACATTTTGCAAATGTCAGACGATGAGAATAAACATTGTGAACATGAGAATGACAGACCTTGTCAAGCACATAATAACCTTGGCAGTGGAGGAACAGTCAGTCAGAAGCCATAAGAGAAAACAAACTTTGAGAGACATCACATCACTGCATTGTTGTCTGAACATTGATGCAAACAAAAACAAAACAAACAACAACTTTGATTTCGCCCCTCCACTACCTTGTGTCCTCCAGCTGCTCTCTAGTGCCATTGCTATACAGTATGTATGTGCCTCAGCATTATCCTCAGACAGGCATTATCACTGGATGGACCTCAGCCTTGATACAGGCACCTTCTGGCTGCTGAGAGTCAATTTGTGATATCCTCAGTAAATATTGAAATCTCTGTAGCAGCTTTGACTACTTTACATGTCTCAAATACAGCATGGCAGCATAAGGGTTCCTTCCTGCTGTTTCCCTAAAAGATAAACTTTGCAACCACTTTTAAACAGCAGCAAAACCAGAGCGGGTAAAAGTGGAGTTAGAGGCAAAAATATTTGTTAAGTTCTGTCTTCTATTTTTGCAGGGGGGTGGGGTGGGGGGTGGTGCTTTATGCAGACCAGAGTCGGCGCCTTCATACGATGATACAGAGGATCATGGAAAAGTTTATATTGTGACATTATGCGACTTCTCACTTAAGCCAACCATAACTGTTCATGTTTGCTCCCATTGTAACTTATTATGTTGCTAGGTCTTGGTCAGTATTCAATGATCTTTGGTAAAACTGAGCCCAAATCCAAGTATTGCTAGAGCTCATATCCAGTTATTTGATTATTTGCTGTTATGTTTGCATGGCTTCATTAATAAAGCACTTACTCTTCATTCTGACACTGCAGACAACATCAATAAAAGTCTAGACATGTTCAGTTGCCCTCCACTTTTCTAAACCCCCCACAGTCTCAAGTCAGGGTAATGGACTATTACTGTAAGGTTTCAGGGAAACTGTTGTGTCTTTCGACCATTTGCAGGAGTGTGCTTACACTATAAAAAGCACATTTAAAGGCAAATTTAAGATATTATTGCCTGTGCTGTTTTTTTTTTTTCCTGAAATTGTGGCAAATAGCCATTTCATTAAAATCTGTTCTTAAATGAACCCACCCTTAAATCTACTCAAGCTTTTGATCTGCTATTTCACACCAGATATCACCAGAATGTTGTTCTGAGTCTACTCAGAATGCAATCCTCCCAAGGGGAAAAAATGTCTTAATTATTATTTAAGGCAAGATTTAGATCTACTTCCCAAGCACCTTTTCAAAATTAATATTGTGTTGTTAAATAAGTCTAAAATCCTGTCTCTGTCTAAATCCTGTCTCTTTTATCCATTCTGAATATTGAGTATATCTAGAGCTATCAAATGTCTATTGCAGTATAAGACTGAATTAAAAGAGTCAAGCGCTAAGTTTGTAAATTTGACACACATCTCTTAATAGCCTACAATCCCAACAGAATTATCCTGGAGATCTTGAGCACGTCATTGTGTGTCACAAATATAGTCTTCTTGGGGGCTTTTATTGCAGTGTATTGTCTGTCTCTGTTCTCAGAGGGGTATCAGTTATTTGTGTGTTTGTTTCTTTGTATGTTGTTTGGCCCTGTGAGAATGGCAAAACCCAGACCACACTGTGACTCTTTATTAGAAACTGTGACATTTTTGGACAACTTTAATATTTACCTCAGTCTTTTCTCTGCTTCATTAAGGAAAGGATAAAACCAAAACTTGAATCACCCCGGAACTTTTCACTGTTTTACATTGTGCTGTTATATTGTTTGGGGTTGCTTTAAGGCTGTCATGTTTATGAGAGTAAAATAATGAAAATAATAAATTGCAGCCATGGATATGAAGCCGTGGAGACAGCTACGGACAAGAGGTACTTGAAATTCCTTTCATTGCTGTCTTATGAATTTCTCAAACAAGGCATGATGGAGCTGATTTCTTACTCTGCAGTTTATTATTCACAGCCTCTAGATGAGCTGGAATCCCCTTCTCTTTCACTTTCTTAGCATCTTTAATGAGTCTAAATTGACAGTGGAACAGCAAAAAATGCATAATGTTGGAGAATAAGTTCATTTGTGGCAAAAGATTGGAAAATGACTCGTCGTAGCGGTGCCAATTTACATACAGAAGTGCTGATGGCACACAAGAGTTAATTTGACACAGTCTTCGGCTGAATACCCGGGGTTGACTTTCCCTGACACTTGGTCATGGCAGAAAAATGCACCAACACCAGAGAATGTGCATAAATGCACATTTATGCATGCTGGCATAATGGTGTGCTCATAGCTGTCATCTCCCACAGGTAAAACGCTTTCCCAGGAGACAGCTGGATGCTATGTCTATTGCCAGCATCTTTGATTACGCTGACACTGTAGCCTCAACAAGACAGTTAAATGTAGCTGCAGAAGTCCCACTGAGGCTCGTCATTGAAGCACAAAGTTTCAAGTGCGCACACAAGGAGCAAAGTTCACAAAATCACCATGAACTTCAAGTTTTTATTTTTTTCCCCTGATATAATTATGAACTCCAACTCAGAACTGCATGTATTGTAACCTTAACCTTGGCTCGCATCTTACTGTGTGGAAGAAAAGTGAGAGACAAAGCTACAGCTTTATTTGCAATGGAGAGCTCTTTTCTAAAAGGCCACATGAATTAGCACATATATTTATCGGGGAAACAGCATGGGTCTCTGACTCACAAGCAGTCGTAGACTCCTGAATCCATTAATTAAAACATCTATTGTTACTTCTTTTCATATTAATGTTTCAGAAAAAAATCAATTACAGGAACCTTTGGAAAAGTGCCCCTGTATTCCTCTGTTTTAAATATAGGTTTTCATGTGCATGTAGAGTAGCTTTCTAACTTTGGTGAAATGAATGTGGATGAAACTGTTGGAAAAGCATGGTAGGAACAGATTCACTCTATTCATATATACATTTAATTAAAGCAGATTCACTTTACTATTCTACTACCTGTTTGCAAAACAGACCTCGTTTTCAATAGAATTGTAAAATTGTGTTTGCCTTTTCAGTGTTTTTTTTTTTCCTCTCTCTGTGACCAATTTTTTGGTGGCATTGTTACTGTGATTCAGAGCGTAACGCGTAGCATTCCTTATTCTACAACTATCAAAATTCTTTGGAAATGTTCGTCTCGGTGTTGATATTCAACAAACCGACATGCCACTTAACTCCTTACTCCAAAGCCCCCACTAGTCCTGCTTCGCTGGTTCCAGCCACCCGTCTCCAACCAGGGGGAGGCGTACAGTAGTACATTTAAGTCAACGTCTGAAATTTAAAGTTCACTCTGGGCTGACTTCTGAAGTGTTTGCTTTTTCCAAGCCTGAGTCTATATGCTCAAATCTTGTAAAGAGGCTGAATTTGCACATCTGTTGCTGGCTGCTCAATAAGATTTTGCAAAAAGTAAGCGAAAAGAAGGTACGATATCTTCTGCAGTTGAGGTGCTTTCTACCTCTCAGCCCAGGTCTTAAAACAGAGATATTTATTCACTCCTAGGCTCAAAGTCAGCCCCTGAAATTGAACTGTGAAATTCGAGTGTGTAATGTCCTTGTGTAGTTTTCCACTTCACTGTCCGCGGGGCAGATTAATCATTACGTCTCAAGATTATTCTTTGTAACTAATCACTCATGTGTCCAAGTAGGAGCCCCACTGTGTTGCGCTGCAAAGACTGGCCAAGAGGACCATGTTATTACATTGTGAAGACAGCATTTTCTCGGTGCTGATTGTGCCCCATTCAATCAATACTACATAAAATCACCCCAACATTTTTCAACTTTTATGATACTATTTGTTGGGGCCTGGTGAAAAGAAAAAAGGCAGGAGTCTCCTGGTAGTTTTTTGTTCTCTTTGTGCACTCGCCATCCTTCACACCAACATGTTTTGCTCATTCTATGCTGTCAGTCACATGTCTACTAAGTATTGCGCGTTGTCAATGCTCTCTCGATGACATCCTACTGTTCTGAGACGTGATTGGCAGGTGAGGCAGCAAGCTCGAGCAGGAAATCAATAACAGTGGACCTCCAGACGGTGCAGTAGTGGTCTTCAAGGAACTGGCCCACTGGATACTCTGCCAATCATCAAGCAGAAAACATATGACCAGCCAGCCATGGCCAAAGTGGGTCTGTGGTGGGGGACGGGGATCCGCTGCCCAAACTGATTTATGTTACCAGCCACATGAAATATTTCAGCTGGACGCCCAAAACACATTGCTTTTTACACGTAGGCATCTTTTCTCCATAATAAAAAAATCTGTGTACACAGTGATTTTTTTGTGGGGGTTTGTTTTAAATATATATAGTTTATGTGGCTATTTTGTTATGGGTATGAGGTTAGAGTGTAAAATGTCCTGATCCATCCATATGCAAAACGTATGCAGGGTCGGGACCCGAGAGATAGGGCACTACAAAGCCACGATGCCTTTTGCATCGGGCCACTCTACATTTTCTCTGAATGCCGAAGTGAGGCAGGGGCAAGTAGTCAAATTACCAAAATCGACAGGCTGTGCCCATCTTTCTTCAGTCTTGTAAACCGGGGTGGAGGGACAAAATGATAAGAAAAGAGCTATATTTGATGCCCTGTTTCAGAAACATTAGTCAGCAAATAAAATGTAATTCAATGCATTAATCTTTTCTACTTTACTTGAAGTGTGTTAAGGGGTTTTCATTAGATGCAAAAAGAATACAAATAAAGGATAAAATACAAATCTATTTATTATTTGTGTTGTTCAAATAATGGAAGTATAAATAAATAAGAACCTAAATAATATAATGACATTTCTGTTTCTCTTGCATGAATTAAGAACATGGGTGAGAAAGAGAAAAGTGGCAGAATCATTATGGTGGCGATAAAATGGGTCGTGCAAAGAGAAATCACTTTGTGTTAAACCAGACTCCATAAAATGACTAAGCTGTAAAGAACCTTGATGGAAACAACTGATTTTGCCCTTGTGATTTCCCATTTGGGCCACCAATTGATGGTTTTACTGGGGTTAAGTGAAACTGGCACCGCTAAAACTCAAAGTGACTCACTTAGACACTGCTCAGCTCAATATAGGCTTTTATTCATGTAAGGTCTTCTAGAAGCATTTATTGCATATTCTATATATATATATATATATGAAATAAAATTAGTCTTCATTTTGTTGATTAAAGGAAGGTACTTCAAATTATAAAAGGGTAAATTTATTAATTTATTAAGTGCCTTTTTCAAATCCATACTTAGATTAGTAAGGAAAATAATGATTGAATACAAAATTGCTTCCAAGCTTCTGTTTTGTGTATGACATTGAATACGTCATTTGCATTTATTCTAAGTCTGCATTTGTTATACAACCTTTACACATTTCTATCATTTCAAAGGAAGCTCGTTTTTCGCCTTTGCATTGTAGGATGTTTTAAGTTGTGAGTGAAGCAGTGAAGTCTCCCTCATTAATGTGCTCCTTCATCCCTAGCACAGTGTTGTAAAATGAGAGACCTAACATGCTCTTAGTGTCTCAGTGTCCATGTACCCATTAGGTCATTAATCAGCTTTCCCTGTGGCCTGTCAATAAAGCAATCCCTAAGAGAGGAAGAGCCGTCTTCCTGTGGCCAGCCCTCTGCTCCACTCCTCTCCTCTCTGATCCCCACCCATCTCACTCCTGCGCTCCACTGCGCACCGCACCGCACCGCACCGCACCACACCGCACCACACCACACCCAGTACATTCAGACGCCTCTGCCCAAAGGCGCCCAGGCGCCTCAGCACGCCTCTCTCCACTGCGCTGCGTTCCACGCCCTCCCTCTCCTCTCCGTAGTTCATCGCGCCTCCTCCTCTCGATGACTCCTCGCTTTCCGGCGGGCTGCTGACAGGAGAACACTGGGGGAGCCCAGGGAGGTGATTCTCCTCCTGGCTTGAGGAGCCACGGGGTCAGAGGTCGAACACAAAGAAAACTCTTTCTGTGCCACGTACTGTGTGTTCCTGTCTGTCTGCCCGCCTGTCTGCCCGCCTGTCTGCCAGCACACCCACAGAAGCCACGGCTCAGGCTCATGTGATCTTGGCCGTATTAGGGAAAAATATGAGCAAAGTGTGAGTGTTTGTTTTGAAAGTGCCGCAAGTATTTCGATTGATCCTGTTGATTTTATTGGTGTGAACTGTGATGTGTTCTGCTGGCTTCAGAGCAAATTTTAAATGATCAAATTGGAAATTCTAATTAGCTGGTAAGCACTAACAGGCTGACTTTTTGCTTGTTTTTGTTTGAATCATGACAACACTTCAGAATATTCTAGAAGTTAATATGATATGATAAAAACCCAATGGAGGAAAAAGTTGTCTTGTTTAACCTTTCTCTTATTTACATCTTTCTGTGCCCTTTTGCTGTTTTTTTTTTTAAATAGTTTTGCTTGTCATCACTTGCCTTTCTTCATTTTTATGTGTTTTGTGTGTTTTGTCAATTATTTCATGTAAACAGAATCATATTTATCAGCTTTCCATTATCCGTGCAATTAGTTTTGGTCATTTAGGAGACAGAGGGATGACCATGATTAGCAAAAATATCATATTTCCCTGTTTCTTACTGCTGTTCTGCTGGGAACAAAATCCCTTTTACTGATGGAATGTTCAGTCTTTGGATGATGAGCTTAAACTTCTATAGACATAAACAAACAGTTCAATTTAATCCATGGATAATATTTCACAAGTCAATGCAATTATCACAGGACGGAACTTTAAATGAAAAATTCTATCAGAATTGAATCAGTTGTTTCTCAGTATTTTCCAAATATTTTGAAACTCATTATTCCTAAAGTCCCTATTGAAGGCCTTCCAGTCGGAGGTTTTCTGCCCCTGATAATGTCTTTTTTGGGGGGGGGCTTATGACAGCTCAACAGGCAGAGGCGAGTCTGTGTCTCTGTAGAGGATTATGTGTCACCTTGACAATCTCCTCCGACAGCCCTTATCCCTGGCCCTCAACAGCCCTCGGCGCGCCCACATACTCAACACAAGACATGAGTTTGCCAGGGACGCCGCTGCTGAAAGATGGGATCTGGGTTGCAAATCTGCCAGACACCTTTTGCACAGCCGCCGATTGCCCTGAGCTGTGGGGAGATGCCCTCTATGTTTGTCCTCCTCTTCAGAGGGGAAGGGAACTTTTGGGTCGGAGGGACAGGGGCTGTGTGTTTTGAAGGGGTAAGGGTGCATTCTTCTCCAACTGATTTTCCAAATCTACTGTTCTCCACAGCACTAAAATGGCAAGCACCTTGGATTATCTGCTTGCACCTTTAGAACAGCGGGGAATATGTTATCAAACAGTTGAATTTTAATTTTTCACTGCAAAAGTGTTGTATTGCATTGCATTGCGTTGAATTGCATTATATTGTGTTGTATTGCACTGCATTGCATTGAATTGCATTGTAATGTAATTAAAACATAAAAAATTAAAACGTTATTAAAAGTGTCAACGAAGTCCCAGGAAACATGAGCATAAGCATACATGTAAAAACAAGAATCTGATCAAAACTGATATGATGGAGGCTGTGTGATACAGTAAATTTAAAGTTTTCTAAACTTTTGACCTCAGTTGCAGACTTAGCTTAGATTTCTGAAGTTTGGGAGTTTAGAAATGGGTTCTGCCAACTTGGATCTTCACCTAATTAGAAAAAAAAATTACTGCATCTGGTAGTCCCAGGTGACCATCCATCCAAGTGCAATCCAGATAACTCCTGCTTAGAATGTGAGATGGGCTAAAACTGGGTGTGCACAGTTGATGAGGGACCCTAAGAAAAGTTCTATCTCACTGAATTAAGGAAGAATGTCTGTGCTGGTATTGCTCATGTTAGAAATACATAATATTGGGAGAAAAAGTTCCATTGATATTCCTCACAGGAATTTCATAATCAGGTGAAGAAGAAGATACAAGTTTCAAAACTTAGGTCTTGCCTTTTATACTTTAGTGAAGAGCAGCAGTCAAAAAGGTGAAAAATAATGATCCATTGCATCATGTTGACGTGATGTTTTCTCAATTTTTTGCGCATTGTGGATGATCTGATACTCCAGTCAGTCTCCAAGTCATTGACAATCAGCTGTGGTGAAGTATTAGGATAGGTGTGATCAATCACCTAACAGGCAATAGCAACAGCTGGAGATTCAGTGGTGTCACTTCCTGTGACCCATTAGGTAAAGAGCACACCTGTCCTGCAACAGAGAAGAAAAATGATGTACACTTTGGGAAAATTTCTTTTTTATTCCTGTGAGACCAGGACAAGACTGTTCAAAGAAGTTACATTTTCCTCTGGGCATTCTTAAACTCTTGCCACAATAGCACACACACACACACACATACACACACACACATTGCACACACGCCAGGACCTACTTCCAAGCATGTCCATCACTGCTCCACACAGGGGGTTAGAAGGCAGACTTGGTGGATAATTTTTTTGTGTGTGCTAAACAGTGAACACCAGAGTGGAGTGATCACGGTTAAATACTCCAAAACAATTACTCACCTCCTCTGAGTCATAACATTTGACTTTTGTAGTCTTTTTGAATCAGATAAATAATCAGTGGGGGATCTTATATTATGTGTGTCTCTGATCCTTGTGTCTCTGTGTCCATGCGGTATTCACCTCAGGGGTCATAGTGGGGTCACATGTCTCTCTTTCTTCCATCTGAGATCTCCGTTCCGACAGTGTCAGACTGACACAGGAGATTCAATCGAGCCTCGTATGGACCGCTCACTCCACAGCACTCCTCTCCTCTCCTCTTCTCCTCTATCCCCTCCCCTCCTCTCCTCTCACACTGCCCCGCTCCATGCAGTCCCACCTCTCCTGAGTCATGCCTGTGAAATGTGTTTGAGGCCCCCCGTTATTACCACAATTTGCCAGTCGTGTTTAGCCAGAGTGGAGAGAGTGAAGGGCGGGATAAAACTTCTGTCTGTCTGGCTGGCTTGCTGGCTGTCTGGCTGCCATGCTGTTGTTATGAGTGAGATATTGATTTATAACTTGGCACTGCGCCTCCCAGGGCTTGTTTGTACTCAGAGTCAAGAGTCAAGGCTCCAACCTCGGCCCTCGACGGAGTAATAGGCTTCCTCCCTTTTGGAGGTGGCCGGCCCACCATGGGCCTTTTTGTCTTCAGACACACACTTACAGTAAGATTGGGTATTGACTAGTTGCTGAAGCCCAGCTTCACTATCAAGCTAGTCTAACTGCCAAAGTCTGCTCTGTTTTGATGCTAGCTTTTGGGCTAAATGCAGAGTCTATGAGAGAGGCATTAATGCTTCCAGTGGCTATTGTGCATACTGATTCATGTCATTTGACGACATTTTGTCATTTGCTTACCAGTACTTTGACCTTTCAAACATCAACAATTATCAAGTAATTGCTCACATTCCAGCAAGTACCAATGAAGTTTGCTTGCTTTGATATCAGTGGGGATATACAGTATTCAGATGATTCAATTGAACATGTTATTAAAAGGTTTAGCCCAAGTAATTACAGATTTCAAAAGTGTTCCAGAAGGAGAACTAAAAAAAAAATACTGAAGGTGAAATGACATCTTAGCTCATGTTAACTGTTTTTTTTTTTTCTTCCACTGGTTGAATTCACCTTTTAAAATTAGCAGTGGCTGTACTGTAGACCTTGCTAAAGAATAAATTAATTTATGATCCAATATTGATCTAATAACTAGACTGTGGAGAACACTGAGACAACAGGTATTTACTTAACAAGGGCACATGGCATATTTTGGTTCATTAGTACTCCTTTATGTCATGCCTTGATAGGCACCCATAATTCTATATTTATAGCAGGCTGTTGTACGAATGCACACACGCCCACACACACACACACATACACACATGCTTGCGTATACATGCGCACACACACACACACACACACACACACACACACACACTCGCGTAGGCACGCATGCACACACACACACACAGGCAGGGTTAACTTTAAATGAAGTTTTATTACAGGTTCTTTGCATGTCTTACAAAGTCTTTGCTTTCGTAAAGTGTGTTTGAAGAGTCTTCTTTTCTTTAGGTTGCTATTTGATGGATAATTGCTATTTTGATTCCTGCTCCAAAGAAAACTTGTTAGTAAAAGTTGTAGCCCAAGAAATATATTACAGAATTCAAAAGTGTTCCAATATTTATTTTAAAGCAGACTGGAGGAGAACTAAAATTACATCTTAGCTCATGCTAAATGTTTTTTTTTTCCTCCATTGGTTGAATACACCTCTTAAAGAAATTAGCAGTGGCTATATTGTAGACCTTGATAATGAATAAATTAATTTATGATCCAATCTTCATCTATTAATTAGACTGTGGAGAACACTGAGACAACAGGTATTCACTTAACAAGGGTACATGACAAAAATGTGTGAAATGCTGGTGCAAACAGGTTTTCCAAATTTAAAAGAAAAGGAGTCAGTTTAAGTTCAAGGTGGAAATAAATTGTGTATGCAGACATCAAGCGAATCTGTATCGGCAACAATGAACAAAGCAACTCACCTTAAGAGAAACGTTCTCTTACAACTGTTAATCAGAGATCATTTGTAGATATTCAAATCTGAAAAATTATGAGAACCCTTAAAAAGAGGACATGACTCATGTGTCTGGTTTCTAAAGGCTTACAGCCAACCCTGGGAATATAACCAGACAAAGCAGCACATCAATGTATTGCTTTAACCTGCAGTCTATTCTTAATCAGGGCATTCACAAGACACACATCTTTCTATCTCTCTTTCCCTCTCACACACTCATACACACACATACCTGCTTCCCTTCAGATTGTATAACAAACCCTGTGAATATCTTTTGTTAAGGTGACAGAGACAGACAATCTATCTAACTTTGTTGAATCCTTTGAAAAATCAGCATCTTGTCTCTACAAGGAACAGGAGGACAATACTGAAGAAATCTCTTTTATGGATATTGATCCCCTCAGACTCAGAGGAGAGTGAGAGCGGAATCATTTTGTCAAGACAGCTGAGATGTGCTGCCTGCTCCTTATGTTTAGTGGCCACCAGACGCCATCTGAACTGCCAGGGCCTGAGAAATACTACTACCGACCTATCCTCTCAACAATGGCACAGCTGGTTTAAAGAAAAAAAATAAACCTTTCCTTGTACGACGACCCAGACGGATACCTAAGACAAAGAGGATCT
The DNA here is from genome assembly GCA_015244755.2 of Tenualosa ilisha. Lineage (NCBI taxonomy): Eukaryota > Metazoa > Chordata > Actinopteri > Clupeiformes > Clupeidae > Tenualosa > Tenualosa ilisha. The sequence continues at coordinate 724,836 of PYXC01001671.1, forward strand.
TTGAAGTTGTCCAGGAGAGGTTGACCACTGCCTGCCCAGGGGCCACTGGGCTTCACTGCTTGGCCAGTGGGGAGAGATGGCTGCTTTCGACCATCTACAATCCAAGAACTTAGACAAGCACCTTCAAATCCTGTTGAGACCTGTTGAAGTTTCCCATTGATATATTGCAAGGTTAGTCGTCTCATTTCTGTGCTGCATTTGTCTACAATTCTTGCTTGAAGTTTGGATTTTGGATGCTTTCTCTGTGTCTCTATCTGCTAGTGCTGTTCTCACCTGTTGCATGCTCGTGCTGAAGGGCTGCCAAACACTGAACATAAGAGCAGATTGTCAATAGGGACAATAGCATAGGCAAGTGTGACTCAGCACGTAAATCAGTTTTTATGCCTGTTTCACTCCACTATTGGGAAATCAGAAGAGTCCTATCCGAGGACCCAGATGTGCCTCAGATGTTTGCCACGTGCCGAAGAGGTAGAGGGAGAGGATGAGGAGGGTGAGGAGGATGAAATCTTCCTCTTCAGATCAAAGCATGTTGAGTTCCCACAGACCTCACAGGCTGCTGGATATTCAAAGGAGAGGTTTAGCATCCATGGGCCAATATCCCCTTATTAAATAACCTAGGTGAGGTTCAATACAATCATGCGCTCCTCTGCCACTTTCACTGAGCGTTCATTTTCTTTGGCAAGCTGGATCAATAGGCATCCTAGATGACGAGTGGCCTGAAGCTCAGGTATTTTGCAAAATTAGTACTCCTTTATGGCATGCCTTGATAGGCACCCATAATTCCATATTTATAGCATGCCGCTGTACACATGCACACACACACACACACATGCACGCTCGCATACATGCGCGTACACACACACACACACACACACACACACACATGCTTGCATACACGTGCACACACACACACACACACGCACACACACACAGCCTGGTTAACTTTAAATGAGGTTTTATCACAGATTCTTTGCATGTCTTACAAGGTCTTTGCTTTTGTAAAGTGTGTCTTCTTTTCTTTAGGTTGCCATTTGATGGATAATTGCTGTTTTGATTACTGCTCCAAAGAAAAGGTTTGAGTAGTTGCACTAACTTCAAAAATTCAAAACCTACATTGAATAATCTCATTTTTTTACCGTCTCCTCGCGAAAGCATTTTTAATTAAAATAAAAAAACCCCACTTTATTTAGCCTTAGTATAGGCAGCCATTCGGTTAGATAAGTGTGTACATGTACATTTAAATGAATAAACATCATATAAAACAAAAAAATAAAGCGTCATATTGTTCTTACAGTAGTGACATGTAGGGTTTCTTGTAGGTGAGACAGATCCAAACAAAAGAGCTTCTTATCTGTTTTTTGAGACACTGATGAAATGGCTTCACCTGCTTTGATAGATACTCTTCGCCTCAAGTCCTGCAGCTGCTTTGGACTTGATGTATATCACCACTGCCTGAGCCCATTCAGCTGATGAAAGGCAGTGCTGACTAGTGTAGTGTGTGGTCTGCTGATTTAATAAGTTTAGATCGAGAAACATCGCTATCGAGCTTCCAGTAATGTCCCCCCTGAGTCACCAGTTAACCTCAGTGATGATACCTTATGTAAAAAAAAAACTCAATGCTTGTCATGTATCGAAATGTATATATGTTTATTAGTAGTTTGTATTTAGTTATTTTAATTCTTTCCTTAACACCAAATGAACTGAGAAAGTCAAACATTCAGACACTCTACTCATTTTCTCCCCTAACCTCCCAAACCTCTTTGCTTGATTCAATCCATCATCAGTCAGCCCCTGACATTAACTTTTTTATCAATTGCTGTGTCTCCAGCCAGTCTGCTATCCTCACCATTTGAGATGCTCTTTTTATTTGCCTGCTTTCAGTGTAACCTTGCAGGGGTAATGGAGCCTCATCTCTCTGCAATTAATGCGACCACAATGATAAAAGTGGTGATTTGTCATGCAGCTGTGATGTATAATCATTACCTTTCACAAGACACTCCTTTACTTTTGTCTTCACTGTTGCTCATTTACATAAAAGGTGTATTGGATTGCGTTGGCTTTTAGGTCTTTGCGTTTTAGAGCGCTCTGTCTGAGGGAGTCTTTAAGGGACGCGAGGCCTGTGGGAATGATTGTGTGCGATGAGGGAGGAACTTTGAGATTAACAGTTTTGGCTACTTCTTGTCAGTTCATCTTTAATTGTTTACACAGGAGATCATCCATCCTCATCCATCTATTATGCTATGTGCAGGAGTTTGGTATCCCTGATAATAGTTTAAATTAGTGCTTATGAATTATCTGTCGAAGATTTTTTTAGACAGTCCTAGTATTTTCTGTGCTGCTAAGCATCTAATTAAAAGAATTATGCAATGCTGTTTTTGCAGATTCCCTGCCCCTATGCTCGTTCGTTTCAGTCATCTTCCTCTGAGGCAGAGAGCGTTCTTACAAACAGATTCTTTATCACAACCAAAGTTGGATTATTATATTATAAAAAACATGTAAAATCTTAGCAAACATGCTTCCGACAAACCTCTGTAAACGCGCCAGTGTCAGTGTCTAGTGCCGGAAGTTTCTAATGGATCCATACATCAATCCATATATTTTTACCCAGATGGATCTTCACAGAGACTTTGTAAAAGGCAGGACTGTGTGTCGTCTAAACTGTAAGATTATTTACTTTATTAAGACTTTACTTACTTTAAGATTCCTGTAAGATGTAAGATCATTCACAGAGTTGATAACTGACTGATGCGCGCTGACTTCACGTACGACATACATATTTCAAGCATGTTGACATGTTTCTGAAATAACTCAACCAAGCATTAGTATAATTGCATTTGACATGCCTCTGACAGGAAAACATGCCTCTGTCATAAACATGAAATTCAAGTTCAAACAAAAATACTGAATATGTTCTGTTTTGTTGTTGCCTAACAATGGGCTTAACAATGGGTGGTGGGGTAAGGTGTGCCATGGCCTAACATGAGCTGAGTGAATATTTACAGCGGGGTGAAATGATGCAAAACAACACTGGCATCGTAATGCAGACAAAGACGGAGAGGGAGGGGAAATGATCAATCAATTCAAGCTGGCCCAACATCCCCACATCTTTGGCTCCCCGTGAACAGCAGCAGACACACACACACTCACACAGAGAGAGAAAGAGAGAGAGAGAGAGAGAGAGAGAGAGAGAGAGAGAGAGAGAAATATTTACTTTCCAATGGTGCAGAAAATATATTTCCAAGTGCGCTGGAGACAATCCCAGGACACGACTGAAAAACACTTTATTTGTAGACGGACACAAAGAAAACAGTGCAGTCTGCTCCCCGGGGTTATTGGTTTTCAATGGGCCCAGAAGCACTTCAATCCAGCTCTGCCTTGTCTGGCATTGGAAACTCAACCCAACAACATCACTGTCACTGCTCGTGCATTTGCATGGATGAACGGGCTTAACATGGTAATCAGAAAATATCATTTGAATTTGATGGCTATAACAGAGATGGATAGAGTAAGATTGCCAATGATGAATTAAGCATCTTGCCTGATTCAACAAAGTGTAAAGTAAAATGAAAAAAGACAACATGAATGATAGTAATGTCATTGCGACCACATGACTGGATGCACACAATGAATAATAAAGAAGTGTGCAGACATCTTTTGCATGGATGAATAGGGGAGATATAGGGGAGATATATAGTGGTGATATGGATGTATAGGGGAGATATATAGTGGTGATATGGATGAATAGGGGAGATATAGGGGAGATATATAGTGGTGATATGGATGTATAGGGGAGACATATAGTGGTGATATGGATGTATAGGGGAGATATAAGGGAGATATATAGTGGTTATATGGATGTATAGGGCATATATAGTACTGACAGTTGAATGGGTGCATAATTCATTTAATGGTCAGAGGAGATCATTTGTGCAGAAGTGTAGTGCTGAAGACATAGTCATCCCAGAGATCATTTGCCAGGCTGTTTATCAGAGTATGCAGTGGTAGTTAGTGGAGGCTGGTTGTGCAGTAGAGGGAACGGATGCAGGGCATTCAGCCACATGAAGTCCAACACAGAGCTGTGTGTGTGTGTGTGTGTGTGTGTGTGTGTGTGTGTGTGTGCGCGTGTGTGTGTACAAACGACGCTTTGAGGCACGTCACCCTCGACAGCGAGAGTCATGCCATTTGACAACATTAACTCAGCATGAAATGTGTGTTTTTAACCAGAAGCACATGCTGGTGTTTGCTGAGCAAATCTACTTTACTCAACAACATGCTCGTTACCATTTCCAGTGCTTGCACCATTGACTTGTTCCCCCAGCTTCTGCCTTTTTCTTTTTCTGTTCCTATGCTATTCTTAGGGCAGTATAACCACATTCAGAAATGACTTGTGCTTTAAAGGTCCACTGGTACAACTTAATATGATGTGCACTGGATCATTTTCAGTGCGCAGTTAAAGTGAACTACTTTCAAAATGGGTTGTATTGACTGATTTTTCTAATGACTCCCCTCTGGGAGACACTGAGTATTTCACTGGTGGATATCATGCCGCAGATCCACGCGTGTGTGTGTTTTTTTTTTAGATTCATTAAAATAATACAAGCCTTACTTTTGTCAAAAGAACAAGGAGGAGGAAACAGTAATTTATCAAAGTTTTACTTCATCTTTGCCATTCATTTCCATACAGACCAGCATTTCCCTAATGATTTATGTGCTCCAAAAGAAGGGAATGAGGCCTGTGCAAAATGTGCTCTTTGCCCGAGAAAGACTGGAAATGACTGTAAAAATGCTAATGATTGAATTTAGAGGACACAAATAACACGTCGTTTTTGACAAAACATTTGTGTTAGGCTAAATCCCTGGGGTTTACAACTCATTTTTTTCCTTCATTTTTTTAGGCAAATGACTGATTAGAACTGCCCCCTTTTTACATGGACTATAACATGGTATAAGATCACAATTAATGGGCAAAGAACATGATTAAAAAGATTAAGGCAGTTAATGATTAATTTATTAGTGCATTTACTGAAATTACAATCCAGTGTGTGAGCTGTAGTTTAACAGCAACAGTAGACAAAACCAGTAACTTTCAGTAACTTCGAGAGACTAGCACAGAGAGATAAAGGCACCACTCCTGATTCCTACCTATGGGATATGATCATAAACAGCATGTAATCAAAACTCATAAAACTCTCATGTAAGATTACAACTGACTAAGGAAAACTAAACTAAACTATCCTATACTATACTATGATGTAAAAGACTATACTAGGCTGGACTATACTAGACTAGACTGGACTAGTAATATATACTACTACTGCTACTACTACTAATCATATTATTATTATTATTATTATTATTATTATTAACAATAATAATAATAATAATAATAACACCAATAATAATAATAACAATAACAATAAAAACAATAACAACAACAACAACAACAATACTAGTAATAATAATAATAATAATAATAATAATAATAAATACTGTAATGCTATATGTATGACTATAATAACTATAACTATACTATAATACAATAATCTGAGCACCAGGATAGCTAGGGCCTAATAGTAGCCTATACCATTACTACATCTCAGTAGGAGATCACTGTAGCCCAGTAGGACTGGATCACCACTGGCTATACCATTACTACATCTCAGTAGGAGATCACTGTAGCCCAGTAGGACTGGATCACCACTGGCTATACCATTACTACATCTCAGTAGGAGATCACTGTAGCCAGTAGGACTGGATCACACTGGCTACCCGAGTGAGTGCGACTACTACACACACAGACAGACTCAACGTGACCGTTAGGGGCGGGTGGGAGGTATGAGTTATGCACATAAATGTAAGTAGTTAATGACACAGACAGCAAACAGTCTTCGATCACTCCAGCTTTATCCATGTGTAAGCCTCAGGGGGGTAAGGGTGGGGTGGGGGTGGGGGGCTGAAACTGAGTGGTCTATTATTCACCAGTTTCATATTGTCTGTTTCCTGCAGAAGCAACTTTTCATCATCATCTAAACATATTTGCACCATTTGAATGGGAAAAGGATGCCTCTTGTTTTGTATTAATACACGCCACTCTGCTGCCCTTGGTGCAACCACCCCCACCCCCACCCCCCGACCCCCCGACCCCCCGACACACGCCATTCCCTCCCCTCTGAAAAAAAAGAAGAAAAAAAAAGCTGGTGAAGGTTGTTGATCATGCATGTCATGCCTCAGTGAAATAAATCAAAATGAATGCTCATTTGAGACCGTGGGTCTGTCACCCATCACCTCACCGTCCGTCACAAACTCACAGGTATGATAAGAAACCTCTCTGTGCAGGGCCCACACACCTGAAGTATCATCAGGACAAGCCCCGATCAGATTCCTGAGTGTTGACCCTGCGTTCCTCTCCTAGGCCTTAGGCCATGCTGTATATGTGCTGTACCTGACTGACCTTTCTCTCTCAAATTATTTGTATTATTTTCAGCTTTTTCTGTTCAGCGCATATGAACCAGCATTTAATTAAAAAAACGTATATAATATACATACAATATATACAATACACACAGAGAGAGAGAGAGAGAGGGAGAGAGAGAGACTATTCATTTATTTATTTATGGAAGCACTCCCAAACAATCACATAACATCTCAGAGGTTTCCGGAAATAGGCTAATTTGTTTTTATTCAATTTCCTCCCTACAATGGCTCTTAAAACCTTAACTGCTCTTGACTGTACAGCTCTATGTAAATTCACTTGAAGTAATACTTAAAATGCAAACCATGCAAAAAAGATTTAATTAAGAAGTATATTATTAAAAACAGCATTATATTAAAACCTTGTGTGTTTGTTTGTGTGTGTGTGTGTGTGTGTGTGTGTGTGTGTGTGGGAGAGAGAGAGAGGGAGAAACGGAAAACAGAGACAGGGAAAGAGAGATGGTTTTGTCTAATAAAAATGTTCACATTAAAATCACTATTTATTCTGAATCTCTGTCAACTTCAGGCATTCAGTCTACGGAATACCAAATGTGTTCTTACAGATAATGACTGAAAACAGCCCATTTCTCCTCGATACTGCACCCCTGACACCAGAGATGGCAGCTCCATAGATGTGATGAAATGACAAACTCAACTGGGCCGATACATACTTTTCCCCATCAAAGCCCATCATTCAGGATGAATGGAAATAGCAGTGGAGGGAGGCAGGAGCAAAGCCATGAGGGACTCGCAGTAGACAGTGGCATTGTAATTCGAGGCTGACATATGACATAATATTGACATTTCTGCCTTGGTATAATATGTTGTAATAAGGCTAATTCTGACGGCATCTAGGTAATGAGAAATGGCATTTGCACTTTGAGTCCAGTCAAGATAACTTGAGACCACTCCTGAGCATTCATTACACATTGCATGTAAATGGGGTTGATTTGTATCTCTGAAACCTTGGAAAAAATTGTGGAATGTCACCATTTTTAAAGGCAAAAGGTTTTTTATTAGTTTTAAACATTGAATCTCAGTCTAATCAATCACTACAAATTTGTGCCTAATACAGCTCCCTGGTATTATGAAATATGCCTACAAATTAATTTGTTCCCAGTAGAGGCAAGGCTGCTTTTATCTGCTTTTTATTTTCCAATTCAAATGTAAAAAAAAAACACAAATCATAATCGAGAAGATTACAGTTAAATTACCTGTGAGAGGAGGATTTTTTTTCCTCCTTTGCCCAAGAAGTGTGTGTGTGTGTGTGTGTGTGTGTGTGTGTGTGTGTGTGTTAGTGAATGAGCACCTGTAAATTGAATGTACGCACCTGTAAATTTGCTATATGTATGATTATTTTTTTCCTCGCCCAGAAAAGTGTGTGTGTGTGTGTGTGTGTGCATGTATGTGCTTGTGTGTATGTGTGTGTATATGTGTCGGTCTGCGTGTGTGTGTGTGTGTGTGTGTGTGTGTGTGTGTGCCCGTGTATGTATATGTGTGCATATCTGTGTGTGCGTCAGTGTGTGTGTGTGTGTGTGTGTGTGTGCACGTACATACACAGAGTGACAGTCATTACTGTGGCGGTGTCAGTCTTTGGCTTGTGAATGCAGCCTCGCTCTAATGCAGCGGGCATGCCGGCACGCCGCTGTAAGGTCTGACCTTTCATCCCTGCCAGTGACACGCCATTAAGAAAAACACATGCTCCCCCCCCCAACACACACACACACACACACACACACATCCCTCTCTCTCTCTCTTTTGTTTCATGCTTTATCTCTCTCTCTCTCTCCCTGCTCAGCACAGGCAGTGGAGGTCCCAGACAGGACGGCCGTGTTGCACCTCGTATGCTAATGTGCTCCAAGGGGAGGATGAGTCTCCAAGGGAGACTTTGCTTTGGTGTCACCGCCACTGCCTCACTGCCGTGTTTCTGTGTACTACCTCTGCATTAAGGTGTAACTAAACAACATGTTAAGCACACATACACACACAGACACACACACACACACACACACACACACACATACATGTACATACATACACACACACGCGTACACTCACACTCACACACACACACACACACACACACAAACATTAATGACACGCAATGCAGATGTAGATTCACACCAAGCCAAACACTGCATAGACTTAGTTGTTATTATTTCATGATTTTTCTTGCTCTGCTTAGCTGTTTTGTGTGGTAGATGATCTGTAGGCATGACAGTGGGGCTGTTTGAAAATGTCTTGGCTCCAACATAAGACAATCTAGGGCAAGAGCAAAGAAAGTGCTGCATAGCGATCTCTCTCTCTCTCTCTCTCTCTCTCTCTCTCTCTCTATCTCTCTTTCTCTATCTCTGATGACAGAGCAAATATTTGATGTATTTTTAGGAGTGCAGTCAAGCCAGCCCCGATATTATTGAGGCAACCCTGGAATCAAAGCAGGGCCATAGCAAGCAGAGACATTCGCAAGGACATGTTTTCTCCAATATTCAATTATGTTTAGATCATCCTCTCCCAAATTTGGCTGTATTCCGCTCTGCTATGGTCGCAGGGTTTTTAAATGCTACCGTCTGGGGGCCACAATGAAAATGGGAAAAAAAAAAAAAAAAACATTTGGCCAAGAGAGCAAACGCATACCAGCATACATCAATGGGATCTTTGTCTGGAAACAAAACTCTATGGGCTTTGCTTACATGCCTATGGTGTGGTGAATTTCAATAACTGGAATATTTCCCTGGATCCAAAGGATGACAAGACAAAGGCTGTTTGATATTCAAGGGATAATCTAGGAAATCTAACATGTGGCAGCAGAGCTTTGTTTGGAGATAATTGTTGAGCCTTCTTGTGAGTTTATGCGAATGTTTCATATTTGCCGACTAGATAGAAATGAACTGTCAGGAGATCTATAAAAATCAGAGGCTATTTTCACTCTCCGGACTCAAAGCTGCTGTGACATCAGCTCCTGTCACAGTAGGGGAGTCTGCATCCACAAGTGAAACATAGCAAGCCAAAACACCAAATATTTGCAGAAATATCTGTTTCCAATGGAACTAGTCACAATAAAGCTTTGAAGTTTGCGTCACACGCACTAATTTGCTGGCTTTCAAAGTGCTCGAGAGAAAACAGTAACAACAAATGGGTAAATATATCAAAATGTGTTGAAAGATGAAAAAGTAAATTTAAGCGCAATGCTAAACCTTACAAAGAATAAAGTAATATAAAGACAGAAAAAGAAGGAAGGTAATCTATTTGTAGATCTACTTATCATGTCTAAGATCTTCTAAAGGGTGCCTTGGGTTAAAAGCCAGTGCAAGATGTAACAGAATAGTTTTTAAGCGTAAAAAAATAACAATTATTGGAAGAAATAAGGTTTAAGATGATCACCAAATACAATGCTCTCCAAAGTGACATGCAACTCATCCAACCATTAGAGCCCTCATTTAATCATAACCGGTTCTTGATTGAGACAGACACCCTCTTATCAACATGTCTGACAGCACAATCATCCGAGATTAGAAAGTAGATGGCAAAATATGAAATTGTGAGTCCCTCAACTATTACTCAATGATTAATTACATGCTGAATCTATAAGAATGGCCTTAATATGCTGCTTTTTTGACATCTTTTGGCTTGGGGTTTGGAGCTGCGTTAATGAGGCTTCGGGAGATTAGTGTGCCTTTGGTGCGCTAGCGTGTGTGTCTGCTCCTTAGTCGTCTGCACGGCTCTGCCAGCTCCCACCGGTAATGACTCCATGTCACAGGCCAACATGAGTCCTCCTGAAAGAGGTTAGGTGATGGGTGCCCCCGCATGTGTCTGTCTCTGACAAGCAGCAGCTGCTTTCTCTCTCTCCCTCACTCTCTCTCTCTCTCACACACTTTCTCTTTCTTTCTTTTTTTTTTTCTTCAGTGTGTTTTTTTTTCCTTTTTCTTCTTCTGTTTTCTTTCTTTTTCACTCTTTATTGTATGCAGTCTGGTGTTACAGGGCAGAATAGTCATATTGATTTGTGAGTTACACATATAAATAAATAAACTTTTTTTTTCTTTTCTTTTTTTTTTCCTAAGTTCAAATCCTGCCCTTGACAATAATATGTGGAGGGATTGTGGCTGAGTAGTGGGGTGGTAGCGGGAGCAGGAAAGGTTCTGCATTGTTGATCCACAATGACATTGATAGACAGGGTCTGAAGTGGGGCTGATAGCCATGTTTGGCCTGCTGGTTTAAAGGACGGACGTGGCTCCTGATTCAAAGGCAGTCGAGCATGAATTCAGCAGGCTATCACCCTGAGTGGCCACACTGTGTACGGAGAAGCAGGACCAGGGGAGAGAGAGAGAGAGAGAGATAGGGGTTGGGGGGGGCTGGGCTTTCACACATGACTTTTCAGTTTTACCGCTCTTATCATTCTTTGTGCTTTGTGGGTGTGTGTTTGTGTGTGTGGGTGTGTGTATGTGTGTGTGTGGGTGTGTGTTTGTGTGTGTGGGTGTGTGTTTGCGTGTGTGTGTGTGTGTGTGTGTGTTTGTGTGTGTGTGTGTGTGTGTGCCTGAGCTGGATTGTGTTGTTTTTTTGTTTGTTTGTTTATTTATTTATTTTGCCTCTTTTGTGTTTATTGAAAGCAGTGAAACTTTCATGAGTATGACAGATGCCTCTGCATAATGTTTAACACTGCACTGATAGATTGTCAGGCTTACCAGAGATGAAACACAACATAGCACACACACACACACACACACACACACACATACCCAGGCACACACACCAACCCTAAACCTAAACCCAGGCACACATATGTACACACACGCACACACACATACCCAGGCACACACACACAAACCCTAACCTAAACCTAAACCTATGCACACATATGTACACACATACACACAATTAGGTTCACTGCTAATTCCAGGAAGGAACAACAGTCGTGCTTTTGTCTGGGTCCTTCAACAACAAGCGGCAACAAACGTTTTTTCCAACACTATATATCTCACGTCAAGACTGGAGGTTATTTTAGGCACCAGGGAGAGCACAGACCAGCCCAGGGGCCTGTTTCATTACATATGGCTCTCATCGTCGGCCTTCTATTGTGGGTGTTCCTCGTGGTGTTGCTAGGCGTTTAATTCCTTGGCGCACAGTGCGCGCAAAGAGGGGATTAGTCACACTTGGCCCACATTTCTTCCTTTCTCATAATTGAATTATTTAGCGAATATTTTGGTATACCACAGGAAAAGCGAAATACTTCACTTTATTGAGCTGGTGGACAAGGCTGCTTTTTCCATTCTCGATTTCAATAAGGCTCAATATATTCAGGAATGTCGAGGGAATCTTGGCGGTTCAGCTGGAGGCACTGGAGAAAATGCAACATTTATTGATACAAGACAATCTGAAGGACATTCTTCTTTTCCCTCTAAAAATGCATATGATGTTGCTACACCAATCCCCCATTTTTCTCTCTCTCCGTGTCTCTCTCTGACTTTTGAAGTTTTGAAGTGTGTGGTTTTTTTTTGTTGTTGTTGTTTTTGTTTTTTTACTTGTCTTAGTTTTTCTGGTCTCAGAGAAAAACAAAAAATGACCAAGAACACACTGTTCTCCAACCAGTTGAAGAGGCCCTTAGCTCCACCTCGTTAGTTTTTCTTGAGTATTTCCACTGTCATCAGGGCTAGATGAAGATGTATTGTCTCGCTATGCATTGCTGTTAAATAGTTGCTCTGGACCAGTTAATTTAAGAACAAACGTCCCTATAGGCTGCAATTCACGATGAACACATTAGACATAATGACACCCATGGGCCTCTGCTCAGCGCTGCCATTCCTGGTGGTGTCACCCTATCCAGCTGTCAGTCCACTTCACTCAAGAGGAGATCAAGCAGGCTAAGGGACAGTTATGTGTATGTGTGTGTGTGTGTGTGAATTGCTTACCTGATACAAAAACGAAAGGACTACAATTATGAGGGTGCTTTTTAAGAGAACACCTGACCACTATGGCTTAATATGTACAAATGTAAGACAGAGGGATCTGCTTTATTTTGAAAGGTTTTAAATATGTGGGATGTAAACAGACGTAGCTTTCTTTAATTAAACCATAGGTATGTTGTGTCAGGTGAAGACATCAAAAAGAATGAAACACTCAAAGTCAATTGAACAACTCAACAATTGGACAACTCACACATACAGTATCTCTTTCTATGTGAATGCCAAAGGATACTGACATACACTGGAGGTAGATTTGTTTAAAGACACCTGATACCTTAGACATCACTCTATGTATAAAGGTCAACAAAGGGAGAGACATTTCGTGACAAATTTTGCAGCAACACTGTTGAACTTTTTGGGTTTGGTTGTTGCAAATCTGTTCAAATGTGTATATTTTTTTTAGTTTTTATTTGTTGACACCACTTCCCTTTGAACTGTTCTTGATTCTTTAGGGAGCCGATGCATTTGCTTTCAGAGAATATTATGTTTGCGTCAATAAATATTGTCCATCAGCTCAAGTGTTTATGCCTTGTTTATGTCTACAAATCAGACACAGCCTCTTACATTTCTTGCAACCAAAGTTCTTGCCTTTGTTCGAGGCCGGCTGCCTTTACAGAACATTTGAATGCTCTACAGTACACTGAGTCCTTGAACGCTAGCATTGAGGCGCCACCTCCTACTCAAGTTCCTCCTTGACTCGGCCTACCTACCTCTCCATCCATGATGTCTCACTCTCGCTCATCAAGTCTTTGTTGCCAAGCAATAAAATCACATTACTTGGTACAAAAAGGTCAAGGCCATAGTATTTTGTTTTTGTTCTTCTGCTATTTCTTGAGCCAGCTGGCTCAGGTCATTCTCCTCGTTTCCAATGAGAAGGGATTCATACTATACTGCCGGTAGAAGTGTTAAGGTAAGCTAAGTCAAGGCAGGACAATTTATTGTCCTAAAGGGAAACTTGTTTTGAAGTTTGCTGCTTCACACCACACACGTGGCACAACAGTCAGCGCTGCATTGTGCATACACATACACACATACACAAACATATACAAATGCACATGCTCATATACATACACACACACATGCATTTACACATAAACTTACACACACAGATATTGCTGTAATGTAGGCTTGCTGCCTAGGAGGAAGAAACTCACCATAAACAAAACCATTAGGGGTGCAAAAATGAAGGGTACACATATTCTCCATTAACTAGCAGCTTATTACCATGCAAATTAGTGACATGTTTCATTTCGTTAGTGACATAGTCCTTTGTTAGTCATTACAAATCACTTATTGATACATTATTCTACATGACCTTATTCTACCTATAATAGACCATTAACGAAGAATTTCTCCAATATAAACTCCTAATTACTGTTTATTCGTAGTTAGTAAGTTAGTTGTTGCATATGAATTATGATCTTAATATGCCTTGGTTAGTATGGAACTTACAAGGCAGTAGTATAACAGGAACAGTTCAATAATATTTAGAAAAGATGGCCTATTCATTGGAACAAACCCCAAAACTACAAGTACCTAATAGTGTCCAAATAAGCAAAGCATACTGAGATCAAAATAATATGCAACAACTATCTTACTCACTATGAATAAGCAGTAATTAGGAGTATATATTGGCCTACTATGGGTAGAATAAGATCATGTAGAATCAGGTATTAATAAATGACTTGCAATGACTAACAAATGGCTAGTATGCTATTAATTTGCATGTTAATAAGCTGCTAATTACTTGTAACTATGTGTAACCTAATCTAAAGTGTTACCAAATTAATACGCAACAGCTATCTTACTACTATTAATAAGCAGCAATTAGGAGTTTATATTGGAAGTCTAGAGAACAGCCTACTATAGGTAGAATAAGTTCATGCAGAATAAGGTATTAATAAGCGACTTGTAATGACAAACAAATTGCTAGTATGTTATTAATTTGCATGTTAATAAGCTGCTAATTAATGGTGAATATATGTACCCTAATATAAATTAACATTTTATTTTAACCAAAATAACCCAAAGTCCTGGTATGAAACTATATACAAAAACAGAGAATTACAAAAGTTCAACTAAAGAATAAAGAGAAGACGAGAGAAGACTAACGAGCCTCCCTAAATCCCAACATAGGGACTTAAATTCAACAGACACTTAACTCATAGCCTATCAGGCTTTAACTATTACACTCATCTCGTTAAGGCTGACAGAGCAGCCACACAATCCACCATCTGCACAAACTGAAAAAGAAAGGGGACAATCCCCACTTTGGACATAGAAAATAGACACTGACAGCAGTGTCCACAAATAAGACCAATAAATCATCCATGTGATGAATGAAAAATAATAATTACAAAAAAAGGTATTTAGTTGAGGGTGGGCTGAATGAGTGGCACAGGGCAAGGGTCGGGGGGTGAGGGTCAAGGGTCAGGGCATGTTGAGTCGCCATCGTCTGCGTGACACTGACTAGTGGCTACATCGTGAGATCAGCAGGTCATGACGCAGAGTCATCCATGAAGACCTCTACTTGTACATGCTTTTGTAACAGAGCAGAGATGACTGCCTGGAGTTGTCTCAGCCACGTCTCGGCCACGTCAAGGTGTCACGGTCAACACTGATCCCTGGTCAGTGGTCTTCATTGACTTCTGTGTCCCGAGCAGAAGTGTCCCTCTTTTGTGAGGAGGGCTGCCGTCTCTTGTTGGCTGCCAGGGAGCCACAGCGCTGTTTATCTCATCCCAGACACAGGCGCTCAGGTCAGCTGGAGAAATTGAGCCCACGGGGGGGCACCGGCACTCCTGTAAAAAGGAGGAGAATAAAAAAATATAGAGCGAAAAATAAAAATGAAATAAGCTACGAGCCGAGATGGGGATGGGAGAGGATTTGGGGTATTGCGTGGGTGTGCAGTGGGTCTGCTCAGCTGGCTGTCACCACACACACACACACACAGAAACAAACATAACAAACACACATATTCACACACACACATAGGACCCCCTGGGCAGTGACTGCACACTTCAGTGGCACTGAATACAGCTGTGCTGCCTATCCCATATCAAGTCATTACTTTGTATTCACACAGGCAGGTCATAAATACTCCCGCTATGCTGCAATAAGATGAGCAACAAACCGACTCAAACGTTTATTTCGGACTCTTGTTGAGAGCTTGAGCTGTTTGGTGAGAGATATAACAACCTAACAGGTATTTCTGTCTGGTCAAAACACCTGTGATTCTCCTCCTTTGTTCAGAGAATGAATAATGTACTGCATTAGCTAGTTTATTATCAGGCTGAGATGTAAGCGTTTTCTGAGAGGGTGCTGCATATTATAGTTGTTAAGACAGAGAGCAAGGAACCACAGATGAAAATGTTGTACTTTAAAGAAGAAATCCAGGGTGAATCAATCCAAAGCCTCATTGTTCGAGGTCTCTGAGTGCTGTCGGTAGGAAAAAGAACAAGAAAATTTGATACCACATAGACTGACTAGTGAACTGGCAGCTAACATTAACTGAATGGGGCACAGAAATTCACTTTCATTTTCATTTCCCTATGCCCCATTCAGTTAACTTTAGCTGTTGGTTTGCTATTCAGTCTAAGTTGCATCAAATTGTCTTGTTCGTCTTACAGATAGCACTCTGTGGCCTCAAACAACAGGGCTATGGATTGAATTTCACAGATATCTCCTTTAATCTGAAGGCTTTATGCATATTTCTGTATGCATGCTCATGCAATGACTGCATGCATACACATACACCTTAGGGCTTGAGTTACAATTGTTGAGATACATTTTTTCAAACATTGTGCATTCTCATAGACATCCTTCACTGTAATTCTCACAAAAAAAAAAAAAAAAATTCTAATAATTCTTAAGGTCCCGTAGGTGCTTGTATCCCGTCAAGTTCATTTTTAAATCAAGTAAAACTGTTTAATCTCCATTCGTCCCTGTAATGAGGATCTGAAAGATAGACACATAGGAGGATTAAACAGAATAGACTAGCTTCTCTGGGGCATAGTGCACTGCTCAGTGAGAAGTGCCTATAGCCTATGCTATGGACGATGCTATGGACATCATGCTGCAGGGGCCACATCTCTAGCTCTTTTTTATGGCGTCCACTTGAAGTTAAGATATTAAACACTATGTGACAGGCAGGATCAGGAGGTCTAGTCTGATTAACTTTTTCAAATGGTCTCAGACTCATTTGACAGTAGTTATTTGGACTCACTTTTTTTCTGTCTGTCATATAATTTGACACTGGGAAATATCTAGAGACTGTCCGGCTAAAACAAACTAGCAAACCTCAGCACAAAGTTTCTGTTAAAGTATGTTCCCTGCAGTTCAAGTCCTTTGAGCTCAGCACAAATGAAATCTCTAGATATTTGTGAACACACACACAAACATACACTCACGTACACGGAGGGAGTGAGCACACACACAAAAACACACATACGCACACGCGCACAAAGACATACTCGCGCACACACACACACACACACACATTAACCTTAGCATTTGGACATTTTGAGAACTCACTGAGGCGCAGTAAAAGTGTAAATATTTGTGCTATTTTTAAAACAGCTTCCAAATGCCACTTTGAAAAGGGGTTGCTGTTGGTGATAATTACATCATTTAAATATTATTCTTCCCATCCCCTGTGGCTGCCACCACATGACTACACACACACACACACACACACATACACTCACAAACACACACACACACACACACGTCCATAACCAGGCATCCTTTTCCTCCCTGATGATTAAGAATAAATCTCAGCTGAACATTTTCTGAGGTGGGAAAGGACAGCGGACGCACGCGCGTGTGTGTGTGCGTGTGTGTGTTTTCAGGCGGGCGTGTGTGTGATGTGTGTGATGTGTGTGATGTGCATATGATGTGTGACCACCTCTGGTCTGCTGGGTAGAGAGGCGTGCAGGCTAGGGCCCCTCGTCGCTTTCAAGCCAACAATAATCATGGGATTTGATTGTCTGTCCCTCAACTTCAATAATTGATGACTCCAATATTTACTATATTACCTGGCAGTTGTAAACATTCATTACGGGGATTCTTTGCGATAGGTGAGCGGACAGGAAACCGGGAAGAGGGGCCAAAGGGGAGAGCCTGTCACTTTGACTAATGATGGAGATGAAGAAGATCTCATAATTACTTTAGAAAAAGGTAGGGCCTCATCCTTATCTGTGCAATATGCATTTTAGAAGTTTCTTCAGCGTTATTAAATTTAGTCTGCTGGACTGCAATACATTACAGTCAGTGCAGGTACTCAGATTTCAAATTAAATTTTCAATTCGCTACACACAGGGTAAGTAATCAGATTGCTGTGCTTTGTATTTATCCAGACATTAATATTGTTATTATTTACACTGTGTAAATATTGGTAAGGGAAGGTTGATGCTTCAATTTCCAGGAAGGGATTTTTCTGTTCTTGTTATTTCCAGTGTTTTTCTAAGAACCATCTCAAATGAATGCTGTCTAATGTATTCCGTTATGAAGCCATGTTAGCTATGTACAAATAAATGGTCGGCGTATAGCTGAGGTGAATACAGACACAAACTGTTCCTTACTCAAAGTGTTATTTGACTAAAAGACTCCTTGGTCTTCTAGTCAAGAAGCACTCAAACTAGAAGCTGTAGAGACGCAACTATTCAACATGGTAGCATTCATACCAGAACACCGTAAAATGGGGGGCTTGAATTCTGCATCACTTAACCTCAAATACAACACTCACGGTGTGCATGGTAAAAGAATGAGAAAGTAATTTAATCATAGAGCATCGGGAAAGTAAATCTTTCATGAGGAGAATCCACTGGGGTGTGCAAACACAGGCTCTGATCTGGCAGCGCGAGTCTCCCATCATGGCACTTTAGCTAGCCAAAAAAGGAGAGGAGTCGGCGCTATGCACCTACCTGTGGATAAAGCAACGATTATCATGCAAGCCGCAGTCTCAGACCAAGCAGCTCCATGATAGCATCAAAGCACTGAGCTAAAATGGTACTCTGACAGAGGAGTATTCTTGCTTTCTGTTCTGTTCTGCTCTCTTGCTCTTTCTCTCTCTTTCTTTCTGCCTCCTTCTTCTTCTCCTGTTCAGAGATTGTGATATTATGGCTCTGAGACCAGAGGAAAAAATGGCAGTGATCCATTTTTATTTTTTTCACAGTTTTACTGAGCAAGACACCAACACTGCACATTTCTGTTAAGGTTTGTTGTGCTTTCCAAAAGGGGTTCTTTTTATGCTGTCAAGCTAATTATCAAATTCAGGAGAAAAGTACCCCCCACCCCCCACCCCCACCCCCCTCGCCCAAACCCCCCTTCAGCCCTGCACAAACACCCAGTAAAAAGTTGCCCTGTAAGCAGGAGATTTAGCGCAGACCAACTGCTAAATATACCACAAAGGACAAGCTCTCACAAGGTAAGAAATATTTTTTAAGCCTGAACATTTGGTGTTTCAGCTGTTGAAAATACATGTCCTTCTGACTTTAACAGCAGAGGTCGGTGGTGTGATGTGTGCACATTATGTAACCTATATTCTACTCTCTCTGATCTGGCTGCCTCTGGTTACACGGTATCACTGAAAGCAGGGTCTAGTCTGTGGCTGTTATGATATTGTCGGAGGAGTGAGCATATTTTCGCCTCTTGTGTGAAGGGCTTAAAAGCTGTTTGCCTGCATGGTAATCGCCCCCTAGACAACCTGTCTTCTACCATCGTGTGTGCATTTGTGTTGGAGAATCACTTCAAGATGCATAGGGAAAAGAATAATTAGGCCTCCTGATATCTCTGTAAGTGCCTTTGTCTACACATAGGGATGCATATCACATCTGGGACAGGATGTGTAGATTCATGTATATTCAAATATGAGGACACTTATTGTGGAACAGTATAAAGATGTCAACAATTTATATAGTCCAGCCAGAAAGAGCAAACGTAGAGCATAGGAGGTTATGATAGATATGATATGGTTTCATAGCAACTTTAGGGGAAACAATTGCCTCAGACAGCTGCTTATAGTTGATTAAACATGACCTCATTTTGGAGTAAAGTGAATAAATTATTTTCAGAGGAGATTTGTTGCAAACGAGCTTGTTTGTAGTGACGGTGGGTTTCTAATTACCAAAATCTATGGGTCTGAGAAAGTAAGCACTACTTTCACACTCTGGACTTCAGCATGTTTTATCAAATGTCATAACAGATCGCCATTTATTGCTTCATTTAGCTGTAATTGGATGTTAGTACTAACTAATCCGTTTATTACAACAGAATCATTAAACAAATAAGGCTTAATGAACAACACATAAACTCATTATCACAAAACATATTAGAAACTGTGTGACAGTCATTTAAAGAACACGAGTGAGAGACTGATGAAGAGTGAGTAGTTTAGTTTGTTTGCTTGTTTGTGAGGTCCAATAATTTGATTTATTTTATAAGCCTATATGCAAATGTTTTAGGGAGCTTTGATTGGGCCACTACTGTTAAACCCTTCCACACAAGTGAAATAATGGACCTTTCAATCTCCAAGCCAGAGCGAATTACTCACTTCAGTTCAGATATCCATTAAGGTCTGCCTTGCCAAAATTTGGGAGTTTCTGTCAGTCCTGTCATGACTAACAATGCAACTTGAAGAGGGATTTTTTCAGCAAGACATTTCTATGCTAACTCACTTATCAGGAGACCTGATTTTGGCATGTCATTGACTTGATGGATTTTTTTTTTCTAAGTATCAAGGACTCTAAATGTTAAGAGGTACTGGCACATGTGATTTTAAACTGAGTTATACACTCTACTTCATTCACCTATTATGTGCCCTAACCTGTATTGAGCTGAAATGTTGTTTTTGGATAAAGCTTAGCCGTATGAAGCATATTCAAGGCAACCATGTGATGTTGGAGTTGAGAGTGAGAGAGCCTTTAAAGCTGTCAATCAAACTGCCGAAACCAAGGACAGAATCCATTCCAGTGACTCACTTTCAGTCCATGCCATAGAATTTGCATGAAGATCTTATTATGCCCCAGCTGGCTGGGCTCTCTCAGGCCCTCTACAGTAGCCTAACACACATAATCAACATAACAGGTGTGTCTTTCTGAGAAACGCTGCTTTGTGGAGAAGAAGTCTTCAAGCCGGCAGCTGGGATTCAGCACTCTGACAGTGGCCCCGCTAAAGACATGGCTCATTAATACTTTGTCGCAGGCTTCACGTCGGCCCATGACAAATGCGCCGGACTTTCATCTGACCCATGGAAATTACGCTTGACAGACAAGGACAGAGCGCCAAGGGTTTTTGTCCTTGTCACCACTCTATAATTGTCAGGTCAGAGCGCCAAGAAATGCAAAACCCTGAGTGTGGATTACCCACTATTATATCAATCAGGGGAAGACTGGGGCTCGTCAAACACCAGCCCAGGGATGGAAAGGCCAGCGCTGGGCCGATTAGTCAGCTATATCACTAACCCAAGGTCTGCTTTAATCCTGGCTGTCAAAATATCCATTTAATATCACACATTAATATATCCATAGCAGAGGCTGCCTAAAGACTCGTTTGTTCTTCTTTAATATTAGGATAAATGCATCTGGTTGTTGGCAGCAGATCAGGAAGTATTTACATCGGTGTGTGGAGGGGTAGGCTGAGAGTGTCTTAATATCATGGAGTCCCCTTGGTTACAGCACTGGCGCTGTTCTACATGACCCTCTGTCAATCCAGCCTGTCATCTTACCAACCCTGTCAGTCCAGGCACAAGGAAGGCATGATAGAAAACAAAATGCCAGCAAAAAAAAAGAGACAAGGCTATTTGGTCATGTCCACTGTTCCAGAGTTTGCTACTGTAACTAGACACACCATGAAATTAAAAGAATAAATTAGCCACAAGCGCATGCATATGAATGAGGTGCGGCTTTATATTTTATTTATGTATAATGCATGGCCTTGCTCCCCCACAAGTTTGACAATGTCATACTGAGACCGTCAATCTCTGTCTTCCTTGGAGAATCAATTAGGAGATAAACAGGTCCACATATCTTTCGCAGGGAGAGAGGCAATCTCCCTTTCCTTGGATTTCCTGGGGCAAGGTAAATTGACAACAGAGCTTTGTCCGTTCCAGCTGCAAGTGGGGGCAGATGCTCGTTCTTGCTTTTCTGTGCTTGAGATGTCGAGCTTCTTTTTTTTTTCCCTTGACATGGATGGTATTAATATGCTGAGTGTTGTCTACCCTGTTTGCTCACGTGCTGAAGTTAGCCGTGAAGGTATATGTTCAGCAATCCATTTTTTGACGGGGATTCTCATGTCCCAGAGTGTCCTCTGTGACTTTGTGGTGGACTTCTGCATTGTCAGATTACAGTACACTATGAGAAAAATGCAGTGGTTGCCGACGTTAATGTATTTCATATCCTATTTACAGTATAATACAAGTCCATAGCAGAGACACTCTCCACGCATTGCTAACAGAGGAACCAGTGAGTCTGCTAATTGATGCATATTAGCTTTGTAGATAGTCAGTGTTTCTGAAATGTCGTACTACATACTGGAACATACATACATACTACGTACTACATTCTAAAGGAAACAAACTATTTTTCAGTCAAGCTCAGCAAACAAGTAGTATGTAATAGGTACTATGTAGCATGGAATTTAGGAAATAGCAAATGTTTCGGGGTAAGATGATATGTTCCCCAGTAATAAATGAGTGATACTGGGATCCATTCGGAGAGGGTTAGTAACAAAGTCAGACAAAACTGGGTGGGCATTTCAGTCACTGAGCACCTGACACAATGATGGCTGTCTGCCTCCTCTTAATCGAAAGGCTGTTTCATTCCTGACCTTTGAGACTGACCTCTGCAGCAGCTCATAATGGACGGCTAGTTTTCTGGGCCGTTGGTTTTTTCCCTCAACCTGTTAAAGACGGACAGACACACCTGAAAGGTGTGTATTGTGCATCTGAACATGGGATCAGCCAAGTGTCTGTGTATTTTGGGACTTACTGAATAACAATTGACAGAATAGGAATGACATTCCTGTTTCCAGGGGCACAATGTTGTCAAACGTGTCAAACATGGAGACAGTAAATACACCCACTTTTGTTGTTCATCCTCTACCTCAGTATTCACATAATAAGCATTAATAAATTGTGGACATTTGGTACATTTGTATATTGTGGACATAGCACTTTTGTGACACCCAGGTCATCTGCCATCCATGCTATAAAATGTAATTCGTACCTTCAGTCAGTGAGTAGCCTAGATTACCCTCAGTCCTTGTTGTGACTTTACTTCAAAGTGCCAAAAAAAAAGAGATGATTCAAGGGAAATTTATGGAAAAATGAACAATAAAAATGTAAAACATTTATTGTGAGTTAGCCTTACAGTGATGAGGCAATAATAGAGTGTACCCTTTACTGTGGCTGGGATGAGATCAGTCTCAGTCTCAGTCTCAATCTATGAAACAGAGATCAGATCAGTGGTCCAATTTCTAATTTTATGAAGTACCTTGGCTTAAGAGTTGAGCGTTAAATATAAGGAGTACAAAAGAAGCTTAAAGCTACAACACTTCTTGTCCTGCCAATCATTATTAACGATATCATCACTGTAATACAGCCCATAATTAATCAAACTGGTCATTACTCAAGGGACGGAGATCTCTAAAATCTCAGCCTTGTAAAATGTATGCCAGTTAAGCTGATCCAGCAGGACCTAACGACAGAACCTCAGACTAATTCAGAAAATAAGCATGTGTGTGTGTGTGTGTGTGGGGGGGGGGGGGGGTTGGGGGTGGAGCCAGAGGCTAAATTTCCCAAGTTTGACAGTCAGCTGAAATGGAAAACATGTTTTTTAATGTGTTTCTTTTATGACACCTGAGACTTGACCATGGAGATCATGTGGAAGTGAATCCAAAGTCCAGCTGCTGTGTATAAGTTAAGATTTTGATATGATTATTACACTGCTGCTATACACTGTTGCAAACACTAACAGGGCGGCAAGCAAATCTGAAGGACAAGCTGCCAAGAGGTTGCACGTGCAACTTCTCCCAGACAAGGCAGTCAGATGAATACTTCCAGCATGCATCACTCATGGTTTGTGTTTTAGAGACGCAAGACAGCATTGACTCAAACTATTAACTATAGCTAGTTAATACATTAATATAATGCAGATAATACACAAGAGAAATTATTATTATTATTATTATTATTATTATTATTATTATTTACTGAAAATAATATAATAACATAACAATAATAACGTATATTAAACATTTTCCATTTATTTCACATTACTAATCATTTTAATAACCAGCTTATTATACTTCAGCTATTACTACACTATTACATGTACTACTACCACATAAAATAAAATAAGATAAGATAAAATCAAATAAAACAAAATCAAATCAAATAAATAATAATAATAATAATAATAATAATAATAATAATAATAATAATAATGATGAAAACAATAGCCCATTATTTTTATTTTACTTTTAGGTTTTTTATTCTTATTTCGTAGGTTTACTTTTTTGGTATACTTTCACACCTAATTCATGAAGGGATCGAAGGAGTTAAAGGGTAGAAACTTGACAGGCAGACCCAATTTGCTGTCTATTCACACACCAGAAATCATCCAGAAAGCTTTCACTTCAGCCCCAGAAGCAGCAGTGGCTGTGTCACAAGATGGACAGCAGCATCCGCTTGTTTTCAACACCTTGTCTCCGTGTCCAGCCGACTCTGGCTCTCCCACTGCGAGCAGCGCGGCTGTGCTGTACGTGTGAGTGGCTCTGCCCAGCTGTCAGCACTGCGGGCCACTGACGCGGCCGGGCACCAGCGCAGCGAGCCGGGGGAGCTGGGGGAGGCGATGGGTGGTCACACAGAAAACTGATGTGGCCTCAACACCCAGGCGCTCATTGTGAGCTTGCTGTTCTTGCCTATTATGTTCGTCCAATGCAGATTCCACGCACAGCAGTGCACAGCCCAGCGCCCCGGCTGCACCCCGAAATGACAGCTTTGTGGAGTTGTCACTCGCTGGTGCTTCGTCTCAGCATGGCTATCGGCTAGCGGTGGCAGGGGTATCAGACCCCATGAAGAGGGATTACTCCCGGTAGCATTGTTGGCTGGATGCCTTGCTAAACCATACTGACTGTTCCCCTGCTTGTTCTGCACCTCCAATGCTAGGCACAGGGGCTGCGTCATTGTTATTTCCATTCGTTAGAACACAGAACCCCAGCTGTGGGTCTTGGAGCACCTGTGGAGAGGTGTAGAGAGACTGGAGGCTGCACGTGTGTGTGCGTGTGGTGTGTGGTGTGTGTGTGTGTGTGTGTGTGTGTATGTGTGTGACTGTGACACGGTCTTAGCCTCATCCTCATTTTGTTGTTCGACATGAATGGGCAGGAAGTGCCGAAAATACTGCTTTTTTATTTTGGGTTACAGATGCATAATACAAAGCAATGGTAAATCTACATTTAAGATTATAAACTCTACATTTTGGAAAGATTACATGTCATTTTGGCAGTTTAAGGCTTCTGCAGGTTTGGAGTAATGTGACCAATGCTTATTAAGTGGTAATATTTGATAACAACTAGTAATAACACATTAATGTTGAGTAATTACCACAGTTACCACACAGTGCATGCATAAATTAGTAACCGAGTTGGTTACGCTGTCTGTTGTTATGTTACAATGTATGTGCAACGTGGTTGAATATCACGGAAAAAGGCAGAGAAATATATATTTTCAGGCTGTGTGTTGTTTAGTTACTAAAGTGTAGTGTTGTCTATTAATGAAGTGTTCATGCTCTTACACTGTCGTCATGAGTGACATAAACAACCTTGAATTGCGCAGGGCTCTGGGAGCGTGGCAGAGTAAACACAAAACTACCATACCACATACTACCAAAAAATACCATATAAGTCAGGCTCTCGGAGGTACTGTGGAATGTTGAATGTGAAATAAGCCTTGATCTTGACAGTTCAGAATGAAAGCCTGAATATATGCCATGAAAAACTGAAAGTAGTGATTGAAATAGGAGAATATTCTCCAGACCTTATCCAAGCTTGTACTGTTAAAACACTGAGTCCATATGCATGACCTTTACCCTATTCTTCAAGGCATTAATGCTCCCAGCATGCAATGCAGCAGTTCTAGATTATTATAATTTCCTGGCTTGTTCTTAGACTCATTATTAGCATTGCATGTTGTTTTTGTATTAATCGGTAATAACAGCATCTCTTGTTCATTATCAGCTGCTTTCATTTCCTGCCGTGGTGTCAACATCATTGTCTTGTGCACATCAACTGTCAAGATGTCCAGATTCTACTGGGCTTTTCAAACACAGCACACACAGCTTTTGAAATGCATTGCTATTGTGTTGTTAGAATTTAAACAATGAGGGCTGAATCTAGCTTGTTTGATGATAAGCTAGACACACAAGAACACACGAGCACTGACATACTAATACACTTGCATACTTTCTGCTTCCTGTGCAGAAACTGTAGTGGTTGGGGTCATTGACCTGGATAAAGCTTTTGGGTCATAATGCTAATGGTGAAATAGTCAGCTCATTATCTGACCAGGAGACGGTCAAGCGGTCATTTGCTGAAAAAACAAAAAACAAAAAAAAAGAATGAATATTTAGTTTTGTGGGAGTTTAGATTGCAGGCGAGATATGAAGTATAAGGCACATGTATAAAACACACTTCCAGGTTCAGTTGAGCGCAACAAATATTCAGCAAATGTTGAATGTGGCTGTGGATTTTTGTGGGAGTTCAGGGGGTCAAATCCTCTCCAAATTTGGGGTTAAACAGATACAGGTGTAGTCCAGTTTTCCCATTCTTGTTGCAAAGTGTGGAACCAGCCTGTGTAACGATGAGTATCTCTCTGTAACAAGATAAGAATAGTGTGTTTCGCTTGGGTTTAATAAGAGGGATGAAAGTCAGTTATTGAAGCAAAGAAAGAAAGCTTCCTCCTTTAGATACAGATTATAGGTATTTCATCATTCACAGACAGAGCGAAACAAAGAGAATGACTCTGAGTTGTGTGACTAGCAATAGTCATTGCATGTATTAATAAACAGTTGTCCAGACATTATGAAGGTTGCTGGTTACCAGTGAGATTAAAATTGTATTTCATTGTACTTAGTCATCTGTAGTGGATCGTTTTAAAAAGTACTGAGATTATCATCGTAGTTATTGTTTGTTTATTGTTATCAGTGGTCACCATTTGAAAGGAGTGTTAAGTAAACTAAATCATAATAATTCTGAAGGCATTTCTATGAAAGTCACTGAAGGACAGTGCTGCTGACAATATTTGGCAACGTCGTATGAAAGTGAAAAGAAAAATGCCTTTTCTGAATTCGCCTCAATATAAGAATCGTAAGATAATGCGTGTATCTGGCCATGCTAAATGTAATGCTGATGAATCTTTCATTCCACATCGATGAGTTGTAAGAATTTTAGCAGTATGTGTCATTATCAGGAATCCTGTTTTCATTGAACCATACAAAAAAACAAAAGACATTACAATAGGTCATCATGACCTCTCTGTCTCTCTCTGTATGTGTGATGATGGCTATTTCAGAAATTGGGTTACTATCTTCATTCATATAATTTGACGAATAAAATGTGCAGTTATATAGTGATTTTGCATGAAGGTTGAATTAGCTATGTTAACCTATTATAGGATGTTACTAATAAAGCATACTTGAGGTTTAACATTGGTGTGTGATAGTAGTATTGTGCCTTGTTGAAATGTTGGCTAATATTCAACCCTACGTATATTTTAATTGCCATAATATTCATTTCAATGTTTGTAAATTGTAGTCTTTTAATTAAACTCACACACTCACATTAGAACATAGTTTGTTTAAACAGGCTGACTTTTAACTAGTCCCAACCATAACACTGAATAATTTCATCAAGACGATAATTTAATAGCCTAATTATGATTGCTCATGTTTGACTTGCCAAACACATCCATCCCACCACATGCATTTCCCATTCTTGTAATTGGCTAGGAAGATTCACTTTCATTTCTATGTCTTTCTGCTCATATTTCACTTCACTGTGACCTTCCATATAGTGGATGTATGAACACATTTGCCAATTATATATAAAAAAAAAAACAGCTATCAGTTTCCATGTACAAGCTTGAAATGTGTGATGAGACCATTTGGTTGTTTGCTTACAGTGTGGTTACTAATTAGCTATAGGAGTAAATTACTATTGCCGGTCATTCAGAAAAGTCATGAAACACACAGATCTGCTCAACATGGACTTTTGCACACTATGTGTATGCGTCAATGAAGGTGAGAAGTTCATCTTAAACTGAGCAAAAAAAAAATGCTAATTAAGCATACTGAAGTTAATGTAATAGTATAATGTTCATATAACGTTTATATGCTCATAGGATGCTCTTTGAAACCAGTTTGTTTAATCTTAAACAAGACAAAGTTTTATAATAAAGTATTTCTGAGCTAGCATATTAATAAGATGTAATAAAATACAAACTCCAAAAAAATGAATAATAAAACAAAAATCAACTGAGGTTGGAGTGCAATCAAATCTCTCAGCAGGTGGCTGTGTATGACTCATAAAATCATTTACTTTTATCATTATGCCCTCCTCCCCACACAGGGAAGGCCTGTGGAAGGCCACACATCTTCAGACTCGTGAGGGCACTTGTAATGATCTCTGGAGGATTGTAAACCTCACCATCACTTTACCTGAAGGGTTAGTCCTGCAATTGGCCTGAATTAGGATCAACTATGATCTTGACTTATCCTCGTAACGGGAGCAATTTTCACTGAAAGAAAATAACATAGGAAATGTTCCCCTGCCCAATTAGTCTTAACCCAAGGGCTCGCGAGTGTCCTGTATTGGCTCTCCAGTCATCTGCACCATGTCCTTGAGAACACACTCAACAGCACGACCTTTCCTTAATCATTTTTTGTTTTGTTCTTTTTCTTTTTTCATTGCGTGAGGGTTTTTTGCATTTGTGGCATTTTAGGGTCATTGGTTATATGTGGCCATTCACCACAAGGGAAACCTACTACAGGTCAGTTGACAACCACAATCCTATTCCATCCAATTTCTCGCTATCGACATTCTGCTGTCAATAAATGACACATGATGAAAACAAGACATCTGTGTAGCTTGTCCGTGAAAGTATCCCACCTCTTCCTCTGAACAACGAACATGTTTACATTTAAAAAAAGAAGTAAGATGTAAATCATGGTAATAACACATTCCACAGTCTTTTATTTAACTTAATTAAAAGACTTAAATCTACTGTATGCTAGCCATGACAAGATCAGGTGATATATGAGGTATAATGCACATTCCCCACAGTTTCATGCTATATGTATTTGTGATAAAGGCTTTAATAGAAATAATTCTTAGCCAGGTTCAACTGACTGCAACAAATGTTTAGCAAATGTGGCTGAAAGTGTTACTAGACCATACAATAACCTACAGGTAAGACATTTGTCAGTGTATGTAAATGACTTTGTTTCGAATAGACTCGTTTCAAATATTATTTATTTAATAGACTCAAGGTTGACAGGAGGTAACCTAGCCTCCCTGACACATTCATATAAACATGAAAATGAAACAAGAAAACAGAGACTTTTTGTGAGTCGGAGAGGGGAAATGAGGCAACTATAAGCTTTGACGTCAAGCCAGAGCTGCGAATTGGTGAGACTGCATAACCAGAATCTCTGAAAGGAAGCCCAGCTTGTAATCAGAACCATTCTGAGATTTCAACTTGCTTCTGGCAAACTCACTGACTCTCACATGCACATTTCTGTGTGTGGACTGTAGGCTCTATGTCTTCAGTAAAGGCCTTTGGAATAAGAATAAAGATGTAAATATCAAGGCAAGCATTCAGTTTTGCGGAGGTTACCTGATGTAACTTCACAAAACAGAGTAGTGGTACAGATCCCAGATCACACCTCATGAAGTGTGGCTATAATTTCCTTTCAGTCTTTCTTTTTTTTCTTTCAGAATAAAAAAATATATGAAATATTAAAACAGACTTGTCTGTCATCTGTTTGAATCATAAGGTTTGAATCATACGTTGTTTTTTATTGAATCATAATATATTATTATTATTATTATTATTATTATTATATCATTAGTGTATGGTTAGAGGACAGTTCTGAAGACATATCGCTCAAACATAACACACAGGACCAGACCTAGACACGGACCACTTCTTTCCTCTTACCACTGTAAAATCACTTCATACATTAATCCATTTCCAGACACTGCATTCAGAACAGAATACATTTCACATACAGTACTGTAGTAAAAGCACAGTAAACATTTTGAAAATTTTGCACCTTTCCAGATCCTGCGTATATTTGAGTTTGATTATTAGTGTCATAGCTGTTCCAACAGGGTTTTAGGGTTTTTTGACATCCCAATAGTGTAACGGACCCCTCTCATTAGCTCTTGTTTTTCTTTTGATTGTTGAAACAGTCTATTGTAATTTCCCAGCTATGACATCAAAATCTCTGCCATTTTTCACTCTAAAATATTCTATGATATTCCAGACTAGGTTAAAATTGTTCAAAATGTTTACCAGTGTAAAACATGTATGCAAACTGAATAGTCTGGCAAACGCAAAAATTCCCCATGCTGGGGCTAGACAACTGATGAAAATGTAATAATATATATAATATATAGGGCTATAATCATCACACCATACGATCATCCTTTGTGTTTTCCAAACACATATAGGGCTATAATCATCACACCATACGATCATCCTTTTTCCTTATAAATGTTTCACTACAGAGCTTTTATAAACGAGGGATGTGGAAAGAACAGGTGCAGAGAGCTGCTTTTTGTCTGTGTCCATCTCTCTCTGTTGTGGCTTGGTAGCTGTTTGCTTTGTGTCAGTGTCCCTGTGAAGTTCCTCTCCCAGGTCCCTGAGATGTTAAAATCTGTTCCAAAGCCTTGCAGGCTTCCCTAAGGACTGACTCCAAGCCCTGTTGTAATTTGCTGATCTGGCTCTATTTCTGCTCTCTGTGTTACATTTGTTGGGTCTGGCACTTTGCCTGTACCAACGCTCTGTGGCCTACTCACATTTGGCTTTGTTAGGATGATGCATTCATTCACTAGCCTAGAAATCTAGACTACCCAAGCAGTACCAAATAGTATTGCTCAGGTGGTACATCTAGCCATAGGGCTTCAGTGATCTTCTACCAAGGCTTGGTAGGACCAAAATCACAATGTTCTATCTTTGTAGAGAGTTGTTGGACAGGCTTAGCACGACGACGACAGGGCTGCAACGGAACAAAACAAAGGCTGTGGCTGGTCATTTTAATCGGCTTTGGCATTGACTTTGGAAGAGTTAGACTTTGGCTTTTCTTTGAGAGTTGAGCAGAAAAAAGCACTCAAATCATTCTTTTCAAAAAATGTGCTGTTTTGCCAACGTTGGTCATCGTATTGCTATCTTATTGCGTGCAGAGGCAGTTTGAAAGACAACTGCTGATCCCGCCCCCAGGACTGAGCCAGGTCTATTGGTCATGTCCAGACTATATGACAAGCGTGACATAGCACAGAACTCTGGGCCCTGGACATAAACAATGTCCAAGGGTCCCCATTACTTTCTCAGCCAAACCGAAGATCACCCAAACTCTTTCATCTAAGCTCTCTCTTCTAGCTCAGGATATCCTGAGTATAGGAGGTGGAAGACAGCATGTTGTTTTAATCCATCTTCAAGTTGACTTGGGTGGCTGAAGTAAAACCATTTCTACTCTGCTGACATCTAGACATGCCACCTGATGTCACACTCATGTGAAGCATGTCTGTGAATGGACATCATTTCATTCCATTCAAAATGTTTGAATAAGAAAGTAAGTATCTAGTAGGAATAGGCTATTTGCTTCTCTCAATTGTTTCTACCTGAAGAACATGGAGCCTACAGATAATGTTTATACATCAGAGAACAGTCTTCCTGATTTTTGGCTAGGCATTTACATTTTTTATATTCTGCCACCAAAAGGAACTACCAAGAACAACTGAATAATGCTGTAACCTGGCTGGAATGACTGCTCTCGGGTTGTTATTCCTCCCAGCAAACTTTCCAAGCATATTTGCTATTTATCGTTAGAACTAGTGCTTGTAGAAACACTGAATTTTGCGAACAACGGTTCAAATGATCAAGATTATGATTGTTGTTAACCAACAATGGTTTGTTGAGTCACACCCCAGAATACAAGGGTCAGATAGGAGCAGTGTGACAAATCTTCACCTACGTGCCTGAGTGGGTCTGACGGAGGTTCAAGTTTTTCTCATCCTTTCCCTATAGCTTTTGCTATACAGGCTTTCTTCTCATCCTTACTCTTCCTCAACCCCACTCATCCGTTTACATTAATGCATTTAGGTGACACTTTTATCCAAAGCAGGGCCAGTCTGCTCTAGAGCTTAGGGTAAAGTGCTTTGCTCAAGGATATAATGGCGGAAGCCAGGATACGAACCCACAAATTCCAGACTACTAGCATGCTAGCCAGGTTCCTTAACCACTATGCCACCACCGCCCTCTTCTTCAGCCTCACTCTTCCTCACCTTCACTCTTCCTCAACCTCACTTTCCCTTCCTCACTCTTGCCCTTTCTCACTCTTAGGGCTCTATTTTCACGATCATATGCGCATTGTCTAAAGTCTGTCGCGCAAGTTGCTTTGGGGGCGTTCCCGACACAATTTGGTATTTTGACAGCGGGAAAAGCGAACATGGCGCCAGGCGCATGGTTCAAAAGGGTTGGTCTTAAAGTACTTCACTAGTCATAGGTGTGTTTTGGGCGTAACATACAATTAACCAATTAGGATTTATACTCTCATTCCCTTTAAAAGCCAGCGGCGCATTTTCCATGGTGTGTTGCTATTACGATGGCGAATTTACCCGGAAGACAGGCGCGTTTTTTGATGGAGGAGACCAATCTGCTAGTGTGTGAGGTAAAAGCGCGTGAACAGGTTATCTTTGGGGATGGAAAGAATCCCCCCAAACCTCCACGGGTCAAGGAAGTATGGGAGGAAATATCCTCAGTTGTGTCCTCTGCCTTTGGCAAAAAAAGAACATCCGAACAGTGCCGAAAGCAGTACAATGATGTTAGAAGACGGGGAAACAAAAGCTTTCAACGCAATAATATTGTGATATATGTGGTGTACATTTATATTTCATATTTCCAGGGACTCCATAATTTTTTTCTCCACATGAAAAACTTTTGTATAAACCCTGCTGCGCACTCCTGCTGATGAGAGAAGCAGGGTGTGCGCGCATTGTGCACGCTTTCATATCCCAAAGCGCTGTGCGCCCCTAAAATAGCTATTCAGCAATGCGCAACTGACGACAGACCAGGGTTTTTTGGTCACTGGCAGATTTAATTTTTGCGTCCTTATAATAGCATCTGGCACGCTTTGCGCCAGACCACACCTCTTCTTTTCGCTGACACACCCGTGACGGCCGGTGTCAGCTGCTATCTAGACAACGTGATTTTTTGCCTGAAAAAATTAACAATGCGCTGGCACAGAATAGTAATGACACCATGCGCATGTCGCTAATGCACAGTGCACCGCGGCATGATAGGGCCCTTAGTCTTTCTCAACCCCTCTCTTCCTCATCCTCACTCTTCCCCTTCCTTACTCTTCCTCATCGTCGCTCTTCCCCTTTTTCTCCATGAAACATTTTCCTCCATTTCTGTTGAAGGCAGACTTACCCCAGATATCAAAAAGTTAGCTGTCCACCGACAGTCCCCACAGGTCCACCATACATGGCATGTTTTTAATTTGCTAGTGGTCCAACAGCAGATCAAAGGTGGCATGCTATGCCGGTGGTACGGAGTTGGCATATTTGATTTCTATCTATCTGGACGTCTCGCCAGAGAACGACAAGCTAAACACCAGCTGACCACCATCTTGGCATGCGATGGGCTGTCTCTGCTTCTATCAATTAGCGTTAGCTGCAAATTCAGAACTGTGGGCTGATTTACTCCAGACTATCCCTTTAAGCTGCCTAAGATTCCCTACTTTTATCGCTGTCTGTGCCAGCCTTTGTGCAGCACACCTCATCCCCATCTCCTTCTCCTTCTCTAGATGTGATTCATCAATGTCTTGTTTTCATTGATACTTGCTCTGGGGGGTTATCTTTGCTTCTCTCCCAACCAGAGGCTTTCCATGTTTACACACTGAAAAGCAGGGGACTCCCAGAACAGAACCACACTGCCAAATGGGACTTAAAGCAAATACTAAAAACAATCAGACCAAGTGGTCCTGACTGGAATGTGTTGTGTTTTGTAGAAACTACAAGACAATGTGCTAATAAATGTGCAGTTTTCCTCCTAGTGTGTGTGGTGAATGCTGTAGTGTACAGTGAATGAACAATCAAAAAAACTGTGAAACAGATGTAATATATGATCCAGCTCTGCATGGTGTTGCAATCTCTGTCAAATTTAAAGATGCATAATATCACAAATTCCTGTCATTTTTGGAACAAGTTATTTACTTTTTAAATGGCATAAAATGGCACGATAACAGGTTACCACTCACTTTCATTAATTAGAGTCTGTATGATGCATATACATGGATTTATATAGGCATTTCTAATACATTTACGATCCATTTACTATGGCTACTTATATGACATTTTGTGATGTTTTTTTAATGAACTTAAATAATTCAAGGTGTGTGGTGTGTTTATTAACATAATTAACTAGAAACCCGTGCCCTGATTAGATGTTTTAACCTTTATTTTTGCAGGTTAGTCCCCTGAGATGATCATCTCTAACCAATGAATGTTCATTAAGGAAACCTTGATGTAGAGCCTCAAAAAATATACTTAGTAAAAGTAAGGTATTTAGCTCACCATTTAGAGGCATAGTATAGTATTCATCATGTGCGTTTGCTTTAGGTTGAAAAATGACCTAGATTTACATTGTCTTTTACCGTGAAAGAAAAACAACCATCAATTCACAAATTATTTTGGGGGAAAAATACTCTATAGAGTTTGGACTGCTTTCTCTCTTTTTCACTTTAAAGCGTCGCCAAATCTAGCCCACATCTGGCTGTTATCTGGTCCAGACCTGGCCCAGTTCCAGCTCTACTCAGGGTCTTGTAGGTCGTGTGTGACCCTGTTTAGCGTTAGTGGAACAGATGCCGTCTTGTTTGGACTGCCTGCTAGAGCAGGCGGTTGGTTTGGCTATGGGTCGTACACACACACACCCAAACACACACACGCACACCCAAACACACACACACAAGTACTTTCAGAAGCATGTGTGTGTTTAACTTCCCGCTTGTTTGAGTAAGCTGAGAAGAACCCCCTCAGGTGATTAGCTCATTAGCGGCTGTGCAGAGGCCGAGAGGCTCGCTGGGGCCCAGGGTCTGGGGCAGCGGCTGAGGCCCTGTCTCTCTCTCTCTCTGTCTCTTTCTCAGGCTGTGGCTGAAGCTGGAGAGAGAAATGATAAGCTGCACACATTAATCGCTAGGATTGGTCACTTTTCCCTTTGGCCAGGGTGTTTGTGTTCTCTGTGACGGCGGAGAGAAGAGAAAGATTGAGAAAAATGTTAAGCCGGCGCGGTAATAGCACAGCCCTTTGTCTGGCGCTGATTATTTTTTTCTTGATTACCATCTGAACGGGCTCGAATTTCCTTAATTCACTTGGCCAAGGATCAGGCTGAAATTGTTCGCCGCTGAGTGATGGCTGAATATGGGCGCTGTGCACTCAGTGCCAGAGTGGGAGACAACAAGAAATATCCACGCTTAAAAAAAAACCGCACTCATGTCGTCATGGGAACTACTGAAGCTCACTGTAAAGTCGGCCTGTGACTCTGTGCCTCATGGGTAAAGAGAGATCAAAAGAGTGTTGCATCTTCTCACTGGAGGCCAAATCAAGGGTGTCAGTGTTCCATAACTGTAATTAATACCGGAAACAACAGTATTTGCGAATATTAAAGGCTGCAATGTCAAAGCTGTGTGTTAAGTCTGTAATCCCTCTCTGGTACCAGTCGTGCTGTGGCTGTGGTTGTTGGAAGACCACAGGCTGACCGCTATTGGACAGCGAGCACTCAGGCAGTGCTGGCTCGCTCGCTTGCTGGCTCACCATAACCCGGGTTGCTGCTGTAGCTCGTAATAATGACCCGCTCCTCGCTGCATCTGGTCCCCATTAATGGAGTAATTCCACCCTTTCTCCTACCCTGCTCCACCACCCCCCACCCCCCACTTACCACCACCCCCACTGGCCTCTCGCCATCCCCGCCACTCACTCGATCCTCGCAAACGGATCTCTGGAGCTCACTAACCCAAGCCAGCCATGTTCAGGTTCTGCTACTTCTTTGTCCAAACTGGATTTCTTTTATTTATTTCATTTCTAAATTTGTACATTTTTTTATTTTACTTTAATGCACATGCTGTCACTTTAATTATTTCCTGTGCTCTTGTATTTTATCGAGATTCTCTAGCATCTAATGATCAAATTAGTCTAAGTAATTAAAAAAGATATTGGAAAGCATCCCCGATATTTCTCTTGGTGGTGATGAGGCCAGTAAAGTTATTATACTTTGGAACTCCTGTGGAGAGAGACTTGAGATGAGCATATTTAAAACCAGCATGACATTCTGTGTTTGTTGTTTTTTTTCCTTTCCCCCTCCCTCCTCTTTCTCTTTTTAATTCTCTTTCTTGTGATTTATGTGTTGATAACCGGGCTGAACTTTTCAAGGGCCTAATTTAAATGTACCTCTTAGGCAGATTTTGCCCCCAACACACACACAACCACACACACACACACACACATACAAACACAGACACACAACCCATCCCACCTCCCCCTCGTTTTTCTTTATTGCTCTCTCCTGTCAGAACTCTGAGGTGCTGCTCCGTCATGACATGCGATGGTAGGCCTCATATGCTTCTGCACTGGCTTTATGGGCTCCTCTGCATTCGAATCATCTTGTCAGTGATCTTGGCTGGGGCTGTGCGCCTACATAATAAAGAAAGATTTGATGCAGCAGACCACATGAAGGGGGCCTGCGACATGTTTGGAGTTCCTTTCTCTAGATTTTTCCATCGAAAAAAACATAGCTGCAAAGCACACAGTGGTGAGGGTGTTTTTAAATCTTGGAACCAATTGGAGCGATTTTGGGCCATTTTCCTCAGATGTGGTGTGAATGTGACAGGCTCTGTTGTTCTGACTAAAATGTAATTACAGAACTATGAACTCACAAGTTGGGCATCCATCTATCTATCTATCGTCCCAATCATCACAGGGGCGGCAGCGGACACAAATTTTCCATTTTATCCACACGATTCAAAAACATGCTTCCCACTAAACCGTGGCAAGTCGAGCCATTTTCCCATGCATGTAGGTCAGATTTGAATTGGATCTGATTCCCATGGATTTCCTGCTGTTTGGCTCTGGACTCCGTGCTCTGGAGTCTATTCTGTACATTTAGTCAGGGAGAAATGGGACTGGGCCTCCTTGTAAAAGCTTGTGTCATATATTTCTTTTCCTCACGAACCATAACAGCTGGATGGTCCACTTGTATAATTGAAACACCCATTAAGTTATTTGTGTAATATTTTGGACAGATTATCCCCTAGAAACATGCAACTCATATCACATGGAATGCAATTTGACAGACTGAGGAGTGATGGCATCTATTAACGTTAGCCAAATGTATTTGTGTAAGTTTTTAGAATGTTTTATATATTTACACATGTACAGTTGAGTGCAAGCACCACGGATATACTCCTACATTTAGTTCACAGTCAAACACAGTGGACACTGTTGAGCCAAACCAAAGGCAGAGATGATTAAACAGGATATGCATGATTAAAGAGCACTTTTGTTATGTGTGAGAAGATCCATAGTTGATGAGAACTTCATCTAATCTAACACAGCTAATTGGACTGCGTTTATGGGTAGTGGCCATTTCAATGGAGGCCAACCAAAACATTTCCTATTCTCTGAAATACCTAAATGGAGAGAGATGCCTTCAGATGTAGCAGTATAGATGTCCCACAGAAGGCAAGCTCATTAGCCTGCAAATATGCTAATATTTTTCAATTATGCCATAAAAAAGTAAGGACAGTTTTCAGAGAATACAAAGCCTTGTCAGGCTCCCAGTATCACCATTCTGACAGAAATAGCTGGAGCCTCCAGTATCATTCTATTTTCTAGATTCTAGTTTTTACAATAGCCATGGAAACACCATAAAAAGTTTGTTGCTGGGAAACAGCTCAGCTGTAGATGTTACTCGCTATAGATGTTACTAACAGGAATGTTTGTTTTAGAAAAATAAAACACCAGTAATGACAAAGTGACCTGCAATTTAGCCACTGTGGCAAAGAAAGAAAGAAAGAAAGAAAGTGGACGATGACAAGGATTGTTTTGTATTTTCCCTGTAACTACTTGACTTGGGAACGATTAGGAAGAGAGAGGGAGAGAGAGAGAAAAAGAGAAAGAATGAATATTATGGTACGTTCCTGAATAGCTGTGTTGAATGCACTGAGGTTTCCTCGACAAGCTCAAATCAGTGTTGGCAGGCCGGAGGTCATTAAGGTGTTGGCTTACAGGGCTGCTGGCTGGACAGCCTCCATGAAAACAATGCAGAGTGGCGTTATTAGCATATTAAAGACAGCGGCCAGCAAGTCACTGGACTGATGGATGGACCGTTAGAATCGCAGTCAGCTTGCCCTCTAATCTTCAAGCATGTTCTTTTGACGCCAATTAAAAGAGTTAGTCAGTCAAATGCTAGATTTTATGTACAGTGCTTCACTGAGCACATCTAAATGGAGTCACTGCAGCCCTTGCACGCAGGTTGCAATTTTATTAGGTTATGTTATTGACAGATAGATAGATAGACAAATAGATAGATAGATAGATACATACATACATACATAGATAGATAGGTAGATAGATAGATAAATGCATGGACTTTTTATTTAGGCTATTTCTTGGCTATGTTTATTTTGGCATGTGATTGAGGTCAGTCTTTTTTCTCACACTGCTTTCATTTAAACCCTCTGATTAGCATGTAATACAACACGAGTCAACAACAATAAACAGTGATTCAAGCAACTCAAGCTATCAAGCTGTACTTTGTTCCATGGATATTGCTACAAGAAAATGCATAATTGAGGAAAATGAATCGTTTTGGGCATTCCATTTGATTTGACCTAAAATTCCGAAGCATTGCTTCGGAGCCCAAATGCTCGACAAAGCACAAGAGAGAATTGTACTCGTCCGAGGGAATGGGATGTGGAATTTGAATTACAATACCTGTATGACTGGCCGGGTAGCCCAAATTGTTCCCCTGTTATAAGTCTTTCCATGCAATTTCCTGCCAGAGAACAGTGAGAGGCATTCCAATAAACCATTTCTGCCTCATGGATTCCTAACATGGGTCATGAAAATCAGAACACACAGAGATCACCAGTCAGAATGGCTTAAACGCCAAGGACCAGCTATTTCCACTAAATCTGTCATTGTTTTGGTGACCTACAAAAAAATAATGCACCTTGCTGCGAGGGAGTGGGAGCTTGCGTCTCCTGAAGGGTTCCTAAAGCAAAACCCAGTGATATTGGAACTTGTCCGCATGGCTTTTTAAGAAGGGAATCAAAACAAATTTGTGCTGCCTGTCTTGGAAATGTGTCGCAGTCCGGGTCGCAGGTATATGAAGTGTTTGTGGCCATGTTATTTCCCCCAGTTGAGAGAGAGAAAGGGGGGGGGGTGTTGCAGAGTTGTAGTAAAGTGGGTTTACTGTTGGAGAAGGGAGGCTAGGTTGCCATTTTGAGCCCACACGTTTTGTGACTCCAACAGGACAATTCTCCTTTAATTCCTTATCCGATGGCCGTAGCAAAAAATAAGCTGATTACGCGTGAAATACAAGGTTTCATTAAAGACACAGAAATAAGAGTAACATTGTAACAAGAGCATCACATGCGAAGCTTTCACAATACAATGTTGCCAAATATAAGTATTTAGCCTAAAGGTTAAATGTCAAGCAAGTGACTGCCTATTGTAGCCTACATCTGTTGGTGTTTTTAAGGATTTTCAGCCTGTTTTCAGCTGCCTGAAATATTGGCTGTAATTAACAAATATTCATCATAACAAATAAGTCATTTTACACAGTGCTATAATTTGTGGATGTTTTCATTATAAACCCATTATCTTAGCAATTATAAAAATGTCTAAACATCATTAGAAATATAATATGATAAATATTTTTGGCTAGACTTGTCTGAAGCAACCACAACTGCCAAAATCAGTGTCTAGTATGTGAACTATTTATTACTGTAAATAGTCCAACATGCAAGAAATATCTTATATATTTCTCATTACCCCTTATGGCTTCACTAAGTGATATCAGTGATATGTGCTGAATAAGGTCACTTAGCATCCATGTCTCTGGGTCTGTGTATCAGATACTGGATGTTTGCACACATGTGTTCATTCTCTGGGAATGTGTTTATTGTTGTTGGATGGAACCAACATTGAGCCTTTTGTCAAAGTGTGACTTAAGTAATATTTATATAAGTAACTTATAAGTAATATTTGGTGAAGTCGTCCCAGTCGTCTGTTTCTGTGATGAATCTGCATTAGCACTGAGTAATGACGCCAGGACCCCGTCTCTCTCGGTGGAACGGAGAGTAGAAGTTGTGTGGGAGGTTCAAGGTTCGTCTCAGCCCCCTCGCTAGAGATATTGCACCGCAGCTTAATCTGTGTCTTTTGATGATGTCTTGCTCGGGGAGTTGAAATTGTGGGATTGGTGTT
Source organism: Tenualosa ilisha (assembly GCA_015244755.2). Taxonomy (NCBI): domain Eukaryota; kingdom Metazoa; phylum Chordata; class Actinopteri; order Clupeiformes; family Clupeidae; genus Tenualosa; species Tenualosa ilisha. Next base: position 765,020 of record PYXC01001671.1, read on the forward strand.
GCAGAAAGATGCTTTCAGCATGTCTCTGAGCAGTGTAGGCACACCGGTGTTGCTGTATCTATTCTCCGCTGAAATGCACGCTGACACACTTCCAGAGATACTCCTCTCCCCAAAGACACAACACGCATTCTTTGGGAAAGGTGACGTCATGTCTGTTAATTGCCTTGAATTCTCCTATATAAAAGCACATATATCCAACTACAACTGGATTATATGGTCCTTGAGGATGGGCTGTGGTAGAGGCATGCAAATTCGGATTCAGATGCAGATTCACAATCAGAATCCTTTATTGCATGTGGTGGTAGCGTAGTGGTTAAGGAACCTGGTGAGTGTGCAAGTAACCTGAAAAGCTGTGAACTATGAACACATGTGGCTCCTGTCAGTGAGGTGCCTTTAACCCTGGTCTCTGGCTTCCGTGGGACTAGCGCAGGGGCTAACGAGGAGGCATTCCTCAGACTCACCCAAGACTAATGGAGAGTGATGGTTGGAAGTGACTAAGGAGGGGAGAAAAGCACCTTTGTGCTACTGCTGGAAAAGCAGGCCTGATTACTTGCAATTTCCCAATGTGTATTTGTGTGTGTGTGTCTGTGTGTGTATCTGTGTGTTTGAGTGAATGTTCGTGTGTGTGTATGCGTTTATGTATCTGTGTGCGTGAGTGAATGTGTGTGTGTGTGTGTGTGTGTGAGAGAGAGAGAGAGAAAGAGAGCGGGTGTGTGTATCTGTGTGTATGTGTGTGGGTGTGCATGTGCTTGAGTATGAGCATGAGAGAACGTGTATTTGTGTGTGTGTGTGTGTGTGTGTGTGTGTGTGTGTGCGTGAGTGTGTACACGCGTGTGAAAGCATCAGCGCAGTGTGTCTTTTCAGTGGGGTTAAATCTAGCTGTCATCCTGCACAGGAGAGAGCCTCTTTGCTTCCTCCCCACATCACTCCAAGGTCAGACTCATTTCCGCAGCATCTGAGCCAGGCCATCGGAACTCACTTCTTTTCAGAAGGCCATCACACAGACAACAACAGGCCTGAGTGTTTTAATAGAAGATGGCTGCAATAAGCACACATAGGCCCACTCTGCACTCCTTAATGCCTGGAACGACACCAGGCTATAGGAAGTTAAAGTTGCAGTCCTAGCTTATACTCTAAGATAAAAAAGTCATTAAAAACTTTACTTTTGGTCAGTGCACTGCAGTTTAACTGCATCGTGCCATGGACTGACTTTGATTTCCCAAACAGCTCGCAAAGGGGGAGGTGGTGGGGCTGGGGGAGTGGTTGGGGCCGGGGGTGGGGGGGTGTTCCTCCTCAAGAGCTCTGAGATTCATATAGCGATGTGCTGTGGAGGCCGCCTCTCTCTCTCTCTCTCTCTTATTGGCTGCAGGTGCTCACTCTGAGCTGCCACAGGCGACGTCGGGGGACTTCATTTAGGGGATAACGCCGCTAATAAGAGCGCTGATCCCTGAGTTCATATCAGTCTTCAGGAATGCAGAGGCCAGGTTGGGCACGTAGCACCTGGGGAGAGCAGGTCAGGCCATAATTAACTGATTATGATTGGCTAAAATCCTCACCCCCGCACTCTACGCCACTGCCCTTTGCTGAAGTCAATGCAAGGCTTTGCTCAGCATGGTAAAGCTCAGAGGTTGATCTGTTCCCAGGCTGGCGCGGTGTGAGGGTTTTTCAAGATATCGGAGTAATTTGACATCTCAGATTGGCAAATGGTGGGGTATGAAATATATGTGTGCTATGATGACTGTGGCATTTTCATAGGTAGCAGAAGACAAAATAAATATCTAAATATCTTCCGACTGGATATCATCTTATTATTTATTGTGTTTATTTAGTGCATCTCCAAGTTGTCTCTCTGTGCTGCGCTGTCCGTTTCAACTCCAAAATATTAAAAGAAATAAAAATTTACATACGCAAATATATGGACAAAAAATGACAACACTTGCCATATGAATTCATTCATGAGTTTGCAATGATACTATCAAGCAGATACTCATTTTCCACTCTCCCCGCACACTGTTCATAGCAGGGGCATCCACAGGTCAGTGATATATCAATAATATCTGATCAGTGGCCCGAGGCATCTCCAGGAAAGGTGTAACCTCATGATTCCAGTCCAGGCCTTGGCATTCCTGGTGATACCGTGTCCCTGACTGTGCGTCAGGAAAGTGGGAATGTCATGTAGACGTAGGTCTGGTAGAGGTGCGCTGACGGGGTGCAGACAAAGGCAGCAGATGGCAGTGTGACATGTCCAAGGTCATTTGGCACACTCTTGTCTGAGCGCTGGATTGGAAACCCAACACTTTCTCCTCTTCCACCTCCTGTACAACCAAACCCCTCCGCCCTCCCAGCACCCTCCACCACAACTCCTCTGCACCCCACCCCACCCCATCCCTCCATAATCTAGGTCACTTCGCCTGCCACACAGGCCTGTTGCTGCCCCGACACACTGCTTTTTAGACTGTTGCTGACTCTGTCTTCACAGACTCCAGCCATCCTAAGCACTACACCCCGAGTTGCGCTTGTCTCCTTATAACAAACGCAAAGGGAGCGGCCCCAAGCACAGAATGAAGAGGAGGAGGAGGAGGAACTTAGTGTGTGTGTGTGTGTGTGTGTGTGTGTGTGTGTGCGTGGAGGAAGGGGGGATTTAATTATGTGTGGAGCGATGCAGTGAAGCAGATCTCTGAGGAAAAAAAAAGACAAGAAAAAAACAAAAAAAGGAGAGAAAATCCAGTGATGGATTTCTAAAGTAGTAAAAAATGTAGATGTATATTTCCTGCCGGTTTTACAGCTTCCTGCCTCTCTACAGAAGGGAAGGAGTGAATGGGAAAGGCAGATATCAACTCCAAAGAGAAATATATATCTGCTCTCTTCTCTACCACACCGCACACAGCACCGCAGCAACATAATGGAATACCCTCCTCATTCTGAGCTGTGTCTGTGCTGACTGCCCTCTCCGTTGGCAGCGGGAGCTCTTTCTTGTACAGATCTTGTACAGATCCTCCTCCCCTCTACTGAGAGTCTTGGTGAGGGTCTTGGAGACAGATTTCAGGATCATATTGACATTGCAGCCATAGATTGCTTGGTAGACGAATTTGGGGGGAAAAAAAAGATGGAGTGAAGAGGACCTTTTCAAACTTTGCTCATTCTACTTGATACAACTCTAGAAATGTGCCATGCGGTGAGTCAAGAGGAAACCCTACCTGTGGTGCGCCTCACAATATGTGTGATGTCCACATGGACCAGTGAACAAGAATCTAACTTGACAAACTTAACTTGTCCTAAGTAAAACAAATATTTCATGTTTATGTCGTAGGTGAAATTTCATTTTACACTAAAATACATTTCAATTGTGTAGATATTTGTCAATTTATTATTATTATTATTATTATTATTATTATTGTTGTTGTTGTTGTTGTTGTTAATAATAATAATAATAAATATACTATATCTACTTATTATATAAATAGTTGTTTAGTAATTAGTTATTTAGTATTTTTTATTATTAGTGAGTTCATTACTACAGAGAAATAACACATGGATAAATGTATTTTTTTTTATAAAACACAATTATAATCATTATTAATTTTGTTATACATGAAGAGTTTAAGCATGAATAAGATTTAACAGAGTTTAACAGATATCAAAATATGAGAGGATGTTAGCAGATTAGCTGTTGTGAAATTTTATTTTTTGTCTCAGATTTTTTCCCTTTTATGCTGAACCAAATTAGAATGATATGACACAATAAAAGAGAGCATTGTGGGATACATTTGCACATTCATTCAGCAGCCTTTAGCGCAAACTATGCTCCATCTCCACCACAGCAGAGAAGCCTGTGGCTCAGAGAGGCTTGGCACATGTTTACCCAAAGACAGGGGCATCACATACTCCAAAAGAGCTGTGGCAACCAAAACCAGAAATTGAAATTCATTAGAACTGTCAGCATCCATTAACCATAATCATACCCCCCCCCCCCCTCTCTCTCTGTCTCTCTCTTTCTCCCTCCCCTCACTTTCTCACTCTCTTGCTTTGTCTTGTTTTTTCCATTATTCCTTCTTTCCTTCTCTTTTCTATCTCTCTCTTTCTCTCTCTCTCTCTCTCTATCTCTCTCTCTTTTTACAACTGGAGAGAGACTGGAAACTGTTTGTCTCCATGCAGTAGTGGAGAGATCAACTGAATTATATCAATATCCCCCAAGACAGTAAGTTTTCCTTTAGCTGAGTGAATGGGCTGGGCCCTATTCTTGAAAATACAGTGACACCTAAAGGCTACCCTCATGGCCATCTCTGTTCCAAAGCCTTTATTGGCTGATATGTGTGTGCAAACCATTTTTTTTTTTATTTTTTTTTTTTTGGAAAAGTGATGAATTTTCACTTTTACAGTTCTTGGTTGGGTAGTTTTCAAGCTCTACTATTGGGCATCTGATTCCCATCCTAATGACATGCCTGGGGCTGCCTTAAGGTTGAGCTGCAGTGCCGCATTTTTATCTGGGACGCTCTGATTTGATTGGACACCTTAAAACTCTGTAGTTTTTTACAGCTGAATGTTTGCCTGGTCTATACAGGCCACAGGTCTGTGTTAATTAATGACTAAGAATTACGTGAAACTATGGATCTCTTGCACTGTATGTTTGATGTGTGTGTGTGTTTGTGTGTGTGTGTGGTAATTATATCCATGTCAGTGTGTACGCTTTACATGTGTTTATGTCAGGGTGTGCGCCTCTGTGTTTGTGTGTGAGTGGTGAGTGTATGTGTGTGTGTGTGTGTCTTTGTCTGCTTGTGCTTCTGTGTGTGTCTGTGTGTTTGTCTATATCTGTGTCTGCGTAAGCTTGCATTATGTGCATATCTGCGCCCATTTGAGCTAGTGTGCTTGTGTGTGTGTGTGTGTGTGTGTGTGTGTGTGTGTCTGTCCATTCTTGCTCTCTCAGCCGCTCACACTTTCATCAGCAGATGCAAGAAAACATGTCTGCTCTCCGACTGTCCTCCTGCAACTCCAGAGTGTCAGCAGCCAATGACAGACAGCATTTGATCCCCCCACCCTCCATATCTCGGGTTTCGACCTCACCCCATACCCAATACACCCCCCCCCCTTTTAGACGCACAGGCACATTTAATATGCCAGCCAAAGGGCCCGAGAGCTCCAGTAACAATAAACTTCGACCAAACTGTCAGCGGCTCTTAATCACCGGGATTACAGCTGCTGGGAATGTTCTAGAACATGTCAATAAGGCCGACGGTGAGAAAGGTAAACAGGTTTCACAGATACGCATCTCCCCAAAAACTCAAATTTCCACCAGCCCCTTTTTTGTGCCGCCGCTGCCATGTGTTTCATCACTTGCAAATATGCTGAATCTGGAAAATATTGTTAGCAGGATTTTTTTTTCCTTTTTTTTTTTTTTTTTTTTTTGTCATGCCCATGCGGTGGTAAAATCAAACGTATTCTCAGTTTCACAAAGTGCCAGACTGTCAGACCACAGGTTCACCCTGAGACTCACAGTTGAAGTCCCACAACAATGCTGTTGGCAGACACCATTTCTGACAGTCTATTTATCCACCGATAATTGTCCAGTGAAAACCAGAAATTGTCCCTGAAACGAGGAGGTATTTTTTCCAAAAGGAGAAATATACAATGGGAATGAGGAAGTCTCATTCATGGGAAATAAAGCTTTGCTTTTTTCTGCCTTTGCCCTCTATTCACTTACTCCCCCTGATTCCATGCCTTGCTGGAGCGCCAGTATTTTTAGTATGGCAGTATCACAGTCAGGTTTGAACCGTACTGCTTTAAAACATCCGTTAATCAAGTGTCTGCAGTTTCTCATGCCAGGCTTAGCTTGTGTGTGTGTGTGTGTGTGTGTGTGTGTGTTTGGTTTGTTTAGTTTTTTTTGACATAGCTGATTACGTGCCTCTTTGGGAGCATCTGGCCTTGAGTTGTCAAGCTATTTGTGATGTGCCGTGTTTACCAGTGTCTGTCAACAATGCTACTCTGTGCCCTGGCTCTTGTCAATGCGGCAAGCTAGTCAATGCCGCCTGCACGTAAGCCACAGAGCTTGTCTTTCCAGCCTGTGGAGTGTACAACTGTGCTACGTCTCCTAGCCATCATCGGCATAGTGTTTCATTTAGAAGAGCTGCTTCACACTTTATAATGGGGGTTATGCATTATGGAGAAGCATGATGAGATGCTCAGGTTAAAGACACTGTGCCGTATTCTCTGTTCCTGACAAAATAGAGTGCTGCCCTTAGCTATCCAAGGCAAACACTGAAGCGTTTCATCAGCTAGTTAGCGCATCTGCACGAGCTGTCTGTCAGTGTATCTGTGACAACCTGGGCAGCCTCGATTGCCTTACACACTGGTGTTAATGAAATAATTTCTTCCTTTGATTTCAAGTATTTTCACATCTGCATAAGTAGAAATATTTGCATACATTTTTTGTTGTTGTTGTCCTGATCATAGCAGCGGCTGCAGTTGTGAAGGGCTTGGGAAGGAATGCAAATGAATTAGATCAGTGGCAAAGCCAAAAGTGGCAATCAGAGTCAGCAGCAGGACAAAGAGACTGTGGAGTCTTCAGGAAAACAATCACTCAACATCTCAACAGCAGCAGAAATGTGTGTGTTTGTGTGTGTGTGAGTGGTTCGTGCCTATGTGTGCATGCCTGTGTGGTTATCTATCTATCTATCTATCTATTATCTATTATTATCTATCTATTTATTTATTTATTGATTTATTTATTTATTTAGGGAGCCGTGTATAATAACAACACTCTTCATTAACAAAAGCTCATCTATCTAAAAAAGAAAGAAAAAAAAAATCCATACCCCAAGCTTAGGGGTTCATACTTGTGGCAAATAAAATAAAAGTAATTGAAATATATGAAATGTATGTCTAATTAAAATACTTCATCTCTCATGAAGATGCTATTATTGTAGCCTTGCATAAGGACTGTAGATGATGCATATGATTATTGCATTTCTATTTTAATTCAACTGAGCTGAATTAAACTAAATGTATTCATGCAGATTCTCTTTGTAGCTGCAGTCTTGCATTTGGCTTTAAAATGGTAGTCAAGTGGCTTGATTTGCCTGCTGTAATTCAGAGCATACCCTAGTGTATCTCTAACAAGAGTTGTTGTATTGTTGGCTTAGTGTAATGAAGTGTATAACTCTCGCCCCTGACACTAGTGTGTCTTACTGATGAATACATTTTCACTGGAAAGTCTCTCTCTGGTGGCTTCATCTGCAGAAATGTTTAAAGCAGCTGATGGACACTTCAAGACTAGTGCAGGGAATTTGAATAAGTAGGCTTTATTGACATACTGATATATACTCATGCTCTCTTCAGTGCGCTTTTTGTTTTTTTTTTTAAGAATCTAACAAGAAAGAAAAAAAAACTAAATCCTGGATCAAACTACAGACAAACATTACAAACTACAAACATTATTTTAGAACATTTTCTTGCATGCTTGTATATCCCTTGTGTCTAAATTTATTAGTATTTAACTGTCAAATGTATTTGTTTATTTACTTATTTCAGTATTATTTTCTTTGAGCAAAAGGTTGAATACAAATACTCAGTTTATTTGATTAATTTTGTAAAGTCATCTATATCTCAAAATAAAATTAATTGAGTGAAGTATAACTTGTTATTGTTATTAGTTTGTTCCCATATTATTCGATTAGGTAAAAAAAAAAAAGAAGAAGAAATGCATAATGCATGAGTTTAATAAGCATCATTTCTCATTGTTTTCATGACTTCTCTATCAGGAAAAGATGGATGTCTATGTTCCCACTGCCAGGGGCCTGAAGCAATGTAAGGCTCAAACCCAAAGTTGAGTAGCTTTCACCCAAAAGAGACGTCTCCTCACAGCTCAGTTCAGCACATTTCAAAAGCATGTGGATGGTATCTAACCCGGGCGAATTTATTGCACAAAATGGCGAATTTCACTCAATGGACGAGAGCAACTTTTTTCAAGCACCACAAAGCAGCGTAAAAGTAAACGTGCAGTCAAAAGAATAGAGCGGCGGAGAGGCTGGGGATGAGGGGGGCGTTATCTGTCTAACTGTACTGAGGCCCAGACTTTTAGTCATGTGACCTCATCTATAAATATAAATATGTTAATGAGCATTTACTGCATTCTACTGGCGGGGCACGGCAACAGAGAGGGAAAGAGAGAGAGAGAGATGACGGAGCACTCTACAGATTTTGGAGAGGGGGAGGCTGAGGATGGCGAGAGGCAGGGAGAACGAAGGGAAAGAGAGGGGGAGGGCAGATGTATACATTATTAACTATGGCTTCATCACATGTTCCTAGTTTCTTGGGGACTTATTATTCCAGCCCGCTTTAATGAATAACAAGAGGGAGGGCAGGGAGGATGCAGAGAGGTGGGGGTATGTGTGTGTGTGTGTGTGTGTGTGAGAGAGAGAGAGAGAGAGAGAGATAGTGTGTGTGGATGGTGTGATGCACACTGGCGTGTGTGTGTGTGTGTGAGAGAGAGAGAGAGAGAGAGTGAGAGTGTGTGTGTATATTTGTGTGTGTTAGGTGTGTGTGTGTGTGTGTGTGTGTGTGTGTGTGTGAGAGAGAGAGATAGTGTGTGTGGATGGTGTGATGCACACTGGCGTGTGTGTGTGTGTGAGAGGGAGAGTGAGAGTGTGTGTGTATGTGTGTATGTGTGTTTGGTGTGTATGTGTGTGTGTGTGGGGGGGGAGTTGATGGGTGTGGGGGTTGTGATTTATGAAGCGAGAGCAAAGACCACCACCATCTGGTATGGGCCAGTACTACATCACAACAAATACATCTCTCTGCCAGAGAAGAAATATATAAATAGCCGTGGATCGCAACCTCGGCTGCGGCCCACGTATTAGCATCTGACAAGGTCCCTGCCTGCTGAGCTGCATACAGATTTCACTTTTTTTGTCAAGGGTACTCATCAAGAGCCGTGACGGCCAGATTTCACGAGCGTCCGCTGCCACGCCGCCTCCAAGCGTCTCTCCTCTGCTCTGACTTGCGTACAGCTATTCAACCGTTATCCAAGGTGACTGGGATTTTTTTTTCCCCCCTCGCCTGCTTTTTTCCCCCCTTTTTTTGTGTGTGTGGCATCGCAGATACCCAATGCCCTACTTTTTATACTTGTTTATGGTAATGGGCAGGCCATTAGCATTCCTCAGCATATGGCTGAGAGTAGGCAGATGTGGTCACCCTCTTCCATCCTTTCCTCTCTCAGCCGCGGAAGAAAAAAAAAAAGAAAAAAGAAAGAAAAACATGCACAATAGGGAATTAGCTCCATGATTGAATTTTTAATTGTATGACTTAACACCGTGAAGCCGTGGTCGAGGAGACCTGCGGGGAGGGGGTGGGGGGTAGGGGGTGGAAGGGGGGCTGTTCTTTTCGCCTCTGTGGGGCCTTCAGTTGGGCTCGGGCCTGCTGGGGACCTGATGCAACATCAGAGGTTGTCAAGTGAGTTTTTCTCGGAGCGCTTTGATTGGTGTCTCCACTGCTTTTCATTTCTCCTCGCCGAGCCAAAGGTGTGCGGCACATTTGCGGCGCACCGCGGAACCGCGCGGCGCAGAGCGGAGCGGAGTGGAGCTGAGCGGGGGTAAGCCAAAGGGGAACCTTCGAGTAGAATCAACTCGAGGGTTTCAACTCTGCCGCCCTGTGACTCTCTTGATGTGGCTTAGCTGTGGGTTCCATGATGTTTCCCCATTGGCATCTTGCACTGCTGAATAAATATGGCCTCTGTCTCCCTTGCTCTCTTTTTCTCTTTTTTTCTCTCTCTCGCTCTCTCTGTCTGTCTCTCTCTCTCTCTCCTTGCTCTCTTTTTCTCTTTCTTTCTCTCTCTCTATCTGTCTGTCTCACTCTCTCTCTCGGCATGAATGAGTTTAGTCTGAGGGGGCTTCTCTCTCATCGCCGGCCATGTTGATTCGATTACTCACTGCGTTCTCCCTTGTTGTTTCCTGGATTGGCAGTGATTCAGGTGCGGTGCGTGAAGCTTTATTTATTCCCCCCCTCATCAACGACGTGCGACTGAATGGGTGTCGACTGAATGCTATGCACTGTAGTGGAAAACTTCACTGGAGTGCATTGCAAATGGCTGTACTTCATGTGCTTATTTAGGCGGAGGGGATAAATGAGTAGTGGGTCTGAGGAGTGTGTGTGTCTGTGTGTGTGAGTGTGTTTGGGGAGGGGGGGGTGTGATTGGAGCTCCCCTGCAGCTGCTGAAAGGTCCTGTGGATGTTCTGTTTGCCTTGCTTACCCATCTGGGCCTATTATTTCAGAGAAACGCAAAACCATTTGAATGAAAATCTCATTTAAAATAAACAACACAACCAACCATGATTCCCAGCATACACAATCTTAGGCTTTGGCAAAAAAACTAATAAAATACGATAAATAAGGCAAGAGAATTTTGTGTACAGGAACAAAAAACGACAGACTGATTGTATTCAGACATCACGTGTTTTGTTTTTTTTTTTTCTTTCAAGTCCAGTTGTTCATTCATCTCTTTCTCTCTCACTCCTTCTGTCCTACTCTCGCTTTCTTTCTGAATGACAGACATCTTAACTATTTCCTGCCTGGGCTCAGAGGGAGGCTATGTGCAGGCGTGTGAGCAGCAGGATTAAGCCCAAGGCTGGACAACCTCAGAGTGGTGTCTGGCAAACGTTTGTCATCCCAGCCAAAGGTTACCCTGCTCCTAATCCACAGAGATGACCGGCATCGGGCCGGCTGATTGAGATGGAATGATGATGCCTCACAGACAGAGAAAGAGAGAAAGAGAGGGAGAGCGAGAGAGAGGAGAGGGAGAAGGGCAGCTGTTCTGCTTCTTTTATGTGCAGGGAGAAGTGAAATGCCAGGGCCACACCTGCATCGTGTCATTCAGGGTCCTGTCAACACAAATCAGCCCCATTAATCATGCTTATAAACCTATTTATCTTACTCCAGAGGGGAGCAACTGTTTGCGGATGTTAGCATGAAACACATCCGGCTGCAAAAATATGTGTGTGCGTGTGTGTATGTTGGTGTGTGTTGGTGTGCATGCATGTGTGTGCGTGTGTGTCAGTGTGTGTGTGCGTGTGTGTGTGTGTGTGTGTGTGTGTGTGTGTGTGTGTGTGTGCTGGTGTGTGTTGGTGTGCATGCATGTGTGTGCGTGTGCGTCTGTGTGTGTGTGTGTGTGTGTGTGTGTGTGTGTGTGTGTTGGTGTGCATGCATGCATGTGTGTGTGTGTCTGTCTGTGTGTGAGTGTATGTGTGTGTTGTGTGAGTGTGTGTGTGTGTGTGTGTGTGTGTGTGTCTGTCTGTGTGTGAGTGTATGTATGTGTGTGTGTGTGTGTGTGTGTGTGTGTTTGTATGCGACACGCCTGTAAGATTTGCTTTCAAAAAAGATGGTGAAGCTGCTTTTAAGTTGAGTGACTTCAAGATAAATCATAAATATTGGAGTGTGAGCTGCAGCAGGCTGTTTTAGGGCTGTTTCCATTTCATTAATGCTTGTCATGAGGAGTATGCCCCCGTCTCCCATTTAATAACTACACCATTCAAGGATATGCCAGCCGGTAAAACAAGGTTACGTTTTGTGTAACAGAATCCCAGGCCTAAATCAGCACTTTGATTGATTTTGGTGTATGTGTTTCTGTGTGTGTGTGTGTGTGTGTGTGTGTGTTTCTTTGTGTGTGCAGCTACTGGGTGATTAGATGTGTGTGTGTGTGTGTGTGTGTGTGTGTGTGTGAGTGTGTGTGTGTGTGTGTGTGTTTGGATACTTGGTGTCGGTAATCCCTTAAGTGTGTTTTTCATTACCGCGGGCAGGTAATGGAGTTACCTTGGCTGCTCCTGCACATTGTTCTTCCTACCATGTGAACTCCAGCTTGGACTAAAAGCAAGCTGCCAACTTCACTCTGAAATTAATTCACACCATCATTTCCCACCTTGATTCCTTATATGTGCTTTTTTCTGCTAAATTACGTATGTTGTGCTTTTGACTCAAATATTAGTGAGAAAACAAAGCATTTCCTGTCTGCAGAGTCTCTCCGAGCATGACTGTACTTCTCACACAAACTGAGCTTTTGAAGGTCTACCACCACAGTGTATTTTAGAGAAGATGTTTTGCCTCTGTTCCTCTGTCCAGTGTCAGTGTAAATCCATTATTTCAGTAAGGCCAAAAACACAACGTTATAACAAGGTTATGCGTAGGCTTTTGCAATGCCTTTCGGTGGACGCTGAGACTTGAAAAGCCAAAAGAGGAGCTTAGCACTAAAATGAAAAAACTAAAAAGCCAGCTAAGGACCCCTGCACACACTGTGTCTTCGTGCCCCTTTCTCAGGACCCTTGGAGGCAAGCAGGAAGAGAGGCCAGAGGGCTGAGGCTCATTCAGGTGTGTGTGTGTGTGTGTGTGTGTGTGTGCACTTATGTGTGTGTGTGTCTGTGTGTGTGTGTGCATGTATGTGTGCACTTATGTGTGTGTGTGTGTGTGTGTGTGTGTGTGTGTGTGTGTGTGTGTGTGTGTGTGCATGTATGTGTGCTCTTGTGTGCGTGTGTATGTGTGTGTGTGTGTGGGAGAGAGAGAGGGAGAAAGGGCCAGTGACTGTGACCATCTGGAGTGGGCAGCTGATCAGCAGTGCTGAAGAAGTGTTATGTGATTAGTCCAGAGTGCAGGACAGCAGAGATCAGCTGCAAGTGGTTGAGAGTTGGAGAGAAAGAGAGAGAGAGAGAGAGAGAGAGAGAGAGAGAGAGATAGAAAGACACTGAAGCATTGCTCTAACATGTAGGTATAAACACCAGTAGCATACTAGCATATATGCAGTCTTAAAAACATACCCACTCACACACACACACACTCACACACATAGCGCATATATACACAGACACACACACACAGTACATCAACACACACACATACACACTCACACACATTTCCTTGTGATCCAGTGACTGTCTTTGAGGTTTCTACTAGCCCAAATAAACAGGCTCAGTGGTGGCCACCAGCTAAAGCAGCACATGGAGGCATCTGAGCGCAGTGACCCTCCAGTGACTGCTGCTGCCTGGGTGGACCACCAGCTGTAGCCCTGCCGCCACCCCACTCCCCCTGCGCTGCTCTGGGCCTGGCTCTCCCGCTCTGCCGCTGCAAGGCTGACATGAGGGTTCACAGCCTTGACCTGGCTGGAGGTGGTGTGTGTGTGGTGTGTGTGTGTGTGTGTGTGTGTGTGTGTGTGTGTGTGTGTGTACTTGAGGTATGTCTCTGTGTGTGTGTGTGTTGGGGACGGGGGTTCAGCTCAGGGCCAGTCAAGCTGTGTCAAAACACCCTGTCTGTGGGGGAGTGGTTTGTTTTGATTGGCCAATAGGAGGTAAACTTGAGTCTAATGGGGTCAGGAGGGTCAGGGGGAGTGAAGAGAGACAGAGATGAATTCACAGGTGGACACACAGCCTGGACACAAACCACTCAGTCAAAGATCCAAACATCAATATCATTACCGGAATTACAGGACTGTAATTTGCTCTGAAAGACAATAATAACAATACTAATAACACATTAGTATAAATATATACTATATATATAATACAATATATAATACAATATAATACAATAATAACACTCTTATGAAGCACTTTGTTCTAGCTGAAAACTATGTTATAGTCTCTGCTTGCCTGTTATTTCACTTGTTCCATTTCCCCAGACAGTATGGGAGAATTTACAGGCTTCTACAACTACAATGGCAGATGTGAGCCAGAGAGAGCCCCTCCCGCCATTTCCATAGGGCCTTCCTGGTGTCGTAATCAAGCCTTTTAAAAGCCTCTCCTTAGCGCATCCCATTCGGAGCTATTTTTACTCCCTCTTGGACTCTCAAGTGATTTCTGTCTGATTGCCAACGCAGGTGAGTCTGGGAAGAGATGGAAATGCAGAAACCGACGAGAAAAAAGTGCATGTTTATCTACAGTGTTCCCAGAACTGTCTTCAAATATGTGTAATTCCAGTGATTAAAAGTTTAAAGTTTTTGTTTTTGAAGTATAAAGCACCGTCATAACACATTTCGGTTCAGAAGCATTATTAGGTCTGTAACCAGCTGCTGCCTACATTTTTGAAACTGATATATGACAGGTTAGACAGATTAGCCGCTGGTGGTGCTGGGGGGGACCTCTTGAATCTTATTTCCTCACCTGGGCAAGCATCACCTGCTTCCAGGAATGCAAACAGGTATTTCATGGACAACTTATGTATGTCACCCTTGCTTCCTCCTGTGAGTGCTTTTCAAGTCCTCAGGAATGTGTGTGTGTTTTTTTTTTAAACTTTTCCCAACAGCCACTTTTCTTGATTTCCATAGCAGACTGTCTGTGTGTGCACGTGTAAGAGTGAGAGGCACAGAACACAGCCCGTCTGAACAATGTGCCTTTCATATTTTTGAAAGGTCCTCTATGAGTTGAGAATGATACTCTCCTAAGCTCTGCGTAGCTTTGCCAAAGCACCGGATAGAATTACAAAGCATGGCACTTTGAAGCGGAAATATCTCACGATTTACTTTGACATTTTTTGTACGTTTTTTATTACTGCCTGTACTCCATTTGGGACGGAGAGAAAGCCAACCAAAATACCACATTCTTTTGTCCTGGTAGTCCCTTTTAGCTCAAGGAAAGCACCTAGTAGCCACTACGGATGTGCCGTGTTTGTCATGGTAAAACCATTATTTTGACTAATAAGCTTTGTAAAAACCTTTTTGTTTTACTTGACGGGTGAGTACATAACACATTCATAGCAGTTGTTAAAAACTGACCACAATTTATTGTGACTTATACATGACTTCATAAGACATGACTCAACATTCATACCCAACCTTCCATGTGGAAGACAGAATGGAGAAAACTTATCAAAATAAAAGTCCAACGGTCTCAAAGCAGCATTGCCATTATGTTACCTGATCCTGACACATCTACATATTTCATGAATATCTTAAGTGTTTTGTCTATGTCAAATGTCACTTTACTATACAAATTGTGAAGTATTTACAATCACTTATCCGAGTTTAACACTGAGAGGTAAACTACATAGAAATGTCCAGTATTTGATTGACTCTGACGTGACATGATCAGGAAACAGATTTAAACCAAAAACGGCAATGCTGCTTTGAGACCTCTGGACTGGAGTACCCATAATTTAAATGTTTCATAAAAAAAAACTTATGCTTGCTTCAGTCCAACAGTCACATCAGAGTCAGTGGGCAAATCCAATGTCAAAGAGACAGATCATGAGCAAGCATAGCATTTGAATCTTTCATGAAAAAAAAAAAATGTAACTTTTGCAGGTAATTATCATCTTTTGCTATCTGCCTACACTCAAATGGGAATGTGTCCAACCGTTCCAGGGTCATCTCTATGTAGTTTACCTCAGATTAAGCGTTAAACTCAGATTATGAAGTCATTATTAAAACTTCACAACATGTATAGTAAAGTGATATCTGAAGTGAACTTCATTAGATATTCATGAAATATTTAGATGTGACATGATCAGGTAACAGGCTTAAAACAAAAATGGCAATGCTGCTTTGAGACAGCACTTTTATTTAGATAAGTTACTGCCGTGATGTCTTGCACATTTATGAAAGGTTGTGCATGAATGTTGTGTTGAGTCATGTCTTATGAAACAGTCATGAATGCTTTGCGAGCAGTTAATGACAGCTGCTATATGCCTATATATATATGTACATACATACACACACACACACACACACACACACACACACACACACACACACACACACACACATATATATATATATATATATATATATATATATATATATATGTCAGATGACAACTGGATATGTGCAGTCTATTCACCACCAAAAATGTATACACCAAGTAAAAGCTATGGACTGAGAAAGAACTTCATCATGTTCTCCAGGAATCTGAATTGTTCTATTTTTGTATTCATTTTAGAATGATAGGACTCCAGACTCTGGTAATGGCAAAACTGAGCAGCTCTTTATGGTCTGCAGAAGGCCTGCTATCTAGTATGTGCACTAAACATTTCTGGGGTCTGTGTGTGTGTATGTGTGTGTGCGTGTGTGTGTGTGTGTGTGTGTGTGTGTGGGGGGTAAAAGAGAGAGAGTGAGTGAGAGAAAGAGAGAGATAGATAGAGAGAAAGAGAGAGAGAGAGATGGCTGTTTTTGCCATCTTTTCTTGTGATAGCTGGTTTTAGGCGAGGCCCTCCCTCGGGGTCGTAGCTGAAGCACAGGCTGCGGGTCAGCTGGGCACATTTGTTTTCCTCCTTAGCGGCTGCGGGACAATTTGTTCCCCTGTGTGATCTCCTCCGAGGAGGGATGCGTTCAATTAAGCCCAAGAATACACCTCTCCACTCTGCACACACTAGCATTTGCTCAACAGTGATAATGTACTCTGCACTACATGTAAATGCGTTCACTACATTTCAATTAATTCTCCACAAACACTGTCGTTTTTGTTTGCACTATGCATTCCTAACAGGCGTGATTTATGAACTAACACTATGCAGACTGTATGGATATTACCTCTCATTACCTTCTCTAAATAGCATCTGTTTTGTCCTCAAAGTGACCGAGGCTTGTTATGCTGTACATGTGTACAAGACAGGAAGACTATTTCATTAGCATGCAAAAACATGCACAAGTATTAAAAAGTCTGATTCATACAAAAAAGACACATTATTAGGCTAGGCAACTGGCAAGCAAAATTCAAACAAGCTGTCCACTGGCTCGACAAAGAGCAAAGTATGTTTTAGGATTTTTGTTTTTCTTCTGGGGCAGAAAGCAAGCTTCTCTCAGCTCACACATGTTTTCTCTCTCTCATCCATGTCTAAGTTTAGTTTAAAAATAACCAGTGGATACTGGCAGACAGTGACAGCGTTGGAATTTTGAATGGAAAGTATCCCTGCTATATATACAATATAATAATAATAATAATATATATTTTTTTTTTTTTAACTGGGCACTGACTGATATTAGTCCTAAGTCCTAAGCTTGTTCTGTTATGAACTGGTGATGCAGTCCTGTAGTGGGCAAAATCCATCACAAACCAGCTTATGTTGTATTTTCAACAAGTCTGTGCTAGATTTTCTGCGCCATATGTTGTGTTTAAAACATGTCTGTAAGGGGTTTAGCCAAGCTGAGATCTGCGCCACAGGATAAAAAAAGAAGAAGATATCTTTCTGTCCTTTTATACCACGGCAAAACCGATGAAGACTGACTGAAACTGGGATGGTGGTCAACACGTAGCATTCATTAGCACTTAAGTAATAAAAATACAAATGTAAACTAATTTCATTGATAGGGATAGATTTGTACTTCATTCATCCATCTAATTTCGCAGCCACAGAGTAAGAGTGAGGACAATAGCGGTGCTACCTCACCAGACTCCAGTCAATGTAGTATCATGTGGAGGAAGCTCTGAACTTCAGATTCACCATCTTCAAATTAAATGTCATAGTGCTAAATGCCCAGTATAATCTAATGGAGTATGCATGGTTTAGATGTTTTTGTATTTCTAAAAACTTTTTTTTTTAAAATAGATTTCCAATCATATCGCCTGGTATGTGGTTGGACTAGTCTGTATTTTCATATGGCCTCTACATGTCACTAAAGTCAAAATGTCATATTTTTTATTGTTATGAAAAAAGTGCAGTAGGACCCATCTGTGACCTGGAGCCTCAGAAATAGCATTTAAAAAATGTAAACATCAGCTGTATATCACTCAGAGGGTTGTTGCCTCTGCTCTGCTTGGCGTGCACCTGTAAACCTGATTCTGATCTCCACTTAAATCACTTCTTACTTCGTGTCTGGCAGGGTCTGGCGTGCTTCCCCCTCGCTGCAGACTAGCGAAGCCAAAAAAATCAGCGCTGAGAAGAGCTTAACCCATATTTCTGATTGCAGCTGGCAGGACAAGACCCTCTGCAGCAGCCAAATGATAAGGTTTTCCAAGAGATACACACTTCAGCAACCTCAAACCCTGTGATATACACAGAGTGGGTCTAATGAAGATTCTGTGCATTGAAATCTTGTTTGAACCAGCAGCTGAAGCTAACCAAGACTGATAAACTGCAGCTGAAACTCAGTTTGCTTGCCCCCATTGGTTAGACTTAGCTTTTAATTAGTAGCCTTTTTAGTCCACTGGATGTTGTACCAAATTTTCCAATATTTTTCCTGTACTGACATTACTTGATTACCTCAAACAACAGGGCAATTGGTTAAGGACTTATACCTCAAAAGTTTTTTGTGTGGCCCACTTCTTCTTTGCGTTAAGTTTTCTGAATATCGCTGGAGGGTTAAGTTATCTCAGTATCACTGGTGGGTTAGTTACCTGAATATCGCTGATGGGTTAGTTATCTGAGTATCACTGGTGGGTTAGTTATCTGAGTATCACTGGTGAGTTGGTTACCTGAATATCGCTGGTGGGTTAGTTTTCTGAAAATCGCTGGTGGCTTAGTTATCTGAATATTGCTGATCCTATGAGCACTGAACTCCAGAGGGCTGATGCTGAGGCTGTTGTCACATCCCTTAGTTATAACAACATGAAGAATGGTAAGGTTGAGATCACTTTGAAAGGGTGATTTGAAGAATGACAAAAGAATTTTACATGGTATTCATCAACACAAGAAGAGATTTTCCTTAATGCGCACACCTATGCATATTGCTAGACTTACAGTTGTCCGTACAGTAATACACAGGCTCGCACATGTCCAGTGTCTCCATATGCAGGAAAACACACAGTCGGATTAACCACTATGTGTAACTTCACAACCTCTTTATTTCTCGAACAAAAAAGGGAGCTAAGGAATTCTTCAGAGCAACTTGAGTCTTAAGTCATGATGTTTACTATACAATCCATTTAGACTGAAGGAGATTACTCTGGTATTCACAGCAAAAAGATATTTCCAATGACAGCACAGTTAAGGCTTTTTGAAGTTAAGTGTTAAGCTGTTTGAGTTATGTGATCGGATGAAAACAATGAACCAATGGCAAAATAGAAAACATTTCAATATCATTCAAATTTATTCACTTTCATCCATTTAACCCCCTGATGAATCAGCCAAATCCGTCTGATTTGAAACTGAAAATAGGCTCTATAGCGATATGATTTCTCACCCTGACAACGTAAACTATTAAATCACTTCCCCGGCCTCCTGTCTTTTCATTGAAAGAATATTAAACGTCTCTGAGTGTTTGAGGGGTCTAAAGGGGGGTCTAAACAGCCCAAATTGCACTTCTGCGTATCTGCAAGAATTCCGTTAACCTACCCGAACTTATTGGCTTCTTTAAGTATTGACCTCTGGAGTTCACGATGTCTGTCCTCGGGCTCGGGGGATCAACAACAAATCGGTTGGAGGCAATCGAGCCCTCCAGAGTGGGGCTCTCTTTGAGCCTCTAATCAATACACACACACAGTTCATCTTCACATCCACACACGCACACACACACACACATACTCTCAAACACTCTTTTACTCTCACTTTCTCTTTCTCTCTCTCTCCCACACACACACACACACACACACACACACATAAACATACACACACACACACTTTGCCACCCCCCACACACACACAAGCATACTCACTCACACACACTCACTTGCTCACAAACACACTCTCTCTCTCTCTAACACACGCACACACGTATACACAGTTCTTCATATTCACACACACACATAAACACACACAGGCACACACACACTTGCTGCCTGTCTCTCACACAGTCTCACACACAATTCATCTTCAGATGGACACACACTCAAACACACTCACACATACACACATCTTCAGGATGACAGACACTCTCACTCTCTCTCTCTCTCTCTCTCACACACACACACACACACACACAGACAGGAGGTCTGGAGGTCTGGAGTTCTCACCTTTCAAGGGTCCACAGAAGACCAAACCTTAGAGAGACAGGCAAAGGTGTCAGTTCTTTTAAAGTTCAATAGAAATTTGATGAAATACTGCTAATGTATTAGCATTTAATTAAAATTCAAGTTTGTTTCACTAAGTCAGGTTGACTGTGTTCTGATCTGAATACAAGGACATTAAAACACACACACACACACACACTCAGCTATATCTTAATGGATAGGTGGAGGGGATTTGAAAGACATCCAGCTACCTCTCTGTGCATTAGTTTCCCTAATAGGCAGGAACAGTCATCTTATATGCAATCTTCGACTGGGCCCTGAGACAGAGGGGCTGACTACAAAACAAGAAATTCACTTCTCAGTGATAATGCATAGCAACCTATGTAAAAGAAATTGCGACTTAGTGAAATCAAAGTCCTATGCAATGGTAGCTACCTGGATGATAGGTGTGTAGTGTGGACATCTGTAAAACTCCCACCTGATGTCTTATCTGTTTCTGTTGCACAGTCTGTGGTGTTCCGAATGGTAGATAGATAGATAGATAGATAGATAGATAGATAGATAGATAGATAGATAGATAGATAGACAACGTTATTCTTTATATTAACCTTTATGATTATCAGATAAGAGCTAGAAAGAGAGAAGGAAATAGGTGGTGGTGGTGGTGTGTGTGTGTGTGCGTATGTGTGTGTGTGTGTGTGTGTGTGTGTGTGTGCAGTGGCAGGAAGGCAGGCAGCTGTAGTAAGGTCCCTGAGCGCAGCGGTGCACTAATGGGCTGAGCGTCCTGGTCTCATGTCTGGGAGCCAGGCTGGAGGGGACGGATTGATAATCCCCACCAGGAAGCTTCCAACCCCACAGGGGCCGCCGTGCCCGAGGAGAGGAGAGAGAGGAAAGCGGAGAAGAGAGGAGAGAGAGAGGAGAAGGAGAGGGAGAGGAGAGAGAGGAAAGCAGAGAAGAGAGGAGAGAAAGAGGAGAAGGAGAGGGAGAGAAGAGCTCTACTACCACTACCGAGACCAAGAGGAAGACGAGGAGGAGGAGGGATGGTCCCCACTTCCCTGAGGCTTGTCGTCTTTCTGCTCCCACCTCTCACTCTCACAGGTTACACCACAGACGGCTTTGGATCACAGCGGATGTTTTGTGTGTGTGTGTGGTGTGTGTTTGTACCCACAGGTGTGTGTGTGTTTGTACGCCACAGACGGCTTTGGATCACAGTGGATGTTGTGTGTGTGTGTGTGTGTTTGTACACCACAGACGGCTGTGGATCACAGCGGATGTTGTTGTGTGTGTGTTTGTACACCACAGACAGCTTTGGATCACAGCAGATGTGTGTGTGTGTGTGTGTGTGTGTGTGTTTGTACACCACAGACAGCTTTGAATCACAGTGGATGTTGTGTGTGTGTGTGTGTGTGTGTGTGTGTGTGTGTGTGTGTGTGTGTTGTGTGTGTGTGTGTGTGTGTCTGTATGTGTGGATCCGGAATCAGTATCCAGACTGTATCTGTACTTGAGACAGCTGCAATCTCACTTCTTTTTTTCTTTTTCTTTTGTTAACTCAACTACATAGAGACAGGAAAAAAATGGTACCCCTTCCCCCAAGACACACACACACACACACACACACACACATACAAACACAGACACACACAGCTCTTTAGAGGGACAAGATACTGCTGAACAGCTGTGCAAGATAAAGTGAGTGCGAGAGAAAAGACCACTCGTCTCTCTCACTCTTTCTTTGTGTCCCAGTCTCAGCACTTAGGCCCTAAGAAGTGGTAATGTGGAGAGGACAGTGGCTCCACACAGTGACACACACACACACACACACACACACACACACACACTCACACTCACACGCTCACACTCACTCACACACACACTCACACACACACACACACACACACACACTCACACACGCACTCACACACACACAGTGGCTTTTATTAAAATGGTCACAACCTTCATGTACCTTTCCCCACAATTCCAATCCCGCCCACTATCCCAGGGCAGGTCTGGATAAAAGCTGCAGTGTGAAGGAGACTCAACTCTGTGCTGAGGGATTATCATTCACAGGCCTAGTGTTTTCCACTACTATCAGAGACGGTGAAGCCCAAACAAGAATAGGAGAGCCTGCTGCAGAGTGGCTGTAGTGTGCACCTGTGCCTTCCCAGCAGTCACACACACACACACACACACACAGACACACACACACACACACACACACACACACACACACACACACAGACGGAAAGAGAGAGATATCGGCTCGCTCAAAACTGAGAGTGTGTAAGACAACAGCCGCAGACAAATCCAGCTGGGAGACATCGAATAATTCGTCCTGAGCAACTAGAAGGGAGTAATTCCCCCTCGGGAACTGATCGACACAGACTGTCTACAGACTTCATTGTTTTTTCTCTCCACTATCATCACCTCTGTGCTTATTTATTTATTTATTTATTTATTTGTTTGTGTGTTTGTTTGTTTGCTTTTCCACTTCCAGACACACTGACACTCTGCTATAAGCTCACGCATACACACACACACACACACAGACACTCTGCTATAAGCTCACACATACACACACACACAGACACTTACACATATACACACACACACACACACACACAGACACTCTGCTATAAGCTCACACATACACACACATACAGACACTTACACATATACACACACACACACACACACACACTGACGCTCTGCTATAAGCTCACGCATACACACACACACAGACACTTACACATATACACACACACACTGACGCTCTGCTATAACTCACGAATACACACACACACACTGACGCTCTGCTATAAGCTCACGCATACACACACACACACAGACACTTACACATATACACACACACACTGACACTCTGCTATAAGCTCACGAATACACACACACACACACTGACGCTCTGCTATAAGCTCACGCATACACACACACACACAGACACTTACACATATACACACACACACTGACACTCTGCTATAAGCTCACGCATACACACACACACACAGACACTTACACATATACACACACACACTGACGCTCTGCTATAAGCTCACGCATACACACACACAGACAGACACTTACACATATACACACACACACACACACACTGACGCTCTGCTATAAGCTCACGAATACACACACACAGACAGACACTTACACATATACACAGACACACACACACTGACACTCTGCTATAAGCAGGCCATTGGAGTAAGGCATTGAGTAAATAACTATGTCACACATGACAGGTGGCTGTCGGATGCTAATGCTCTGATTAATGTGGCTATGGGTCTGGCAGAGCGCAGCACGGGTGAGGCGGTGCCACCGGGGATAGTGTGCCCTGGCTCACAGTTGCTGAGGACACACACTCGCCTCATGATAACGACGGACGGAGGAGGCTATCGCACTTCTTGAAACACTAGACAAACAGCTGAAAGGAAGCCACAACACAAACACTGCAGTCTGCTCTGCATTCTACTGTGTGTGCTCGTGTATTGGTCCTTGAAAGTACACTCCCGCATGTGTGTAGTACACTCACACAATTTTGCCCTGTCCAGCCAATTAAACGTGATTTTGATCAGAGGTTTCATCACCCAGCTCTAACCGTGATAAAAATCAATATTAGTTACTATGGGAAAATAATTGTGATCAGATTTTTAGCCTTGTCGCCCACTCCTGTTTGTACATAACATATTGTCTGTTTCATACAGTTTTTACAACATGACAATGCCTCCACACACACAATACCATCACCTACACAGAAGCGAAGGGCATTTGGAATGAAGGATTACTATTAGCAAAAGCTCAGTAACAGGAACAGGGTGAGTGGGTCACTGACTTCTCTCTCTGTTTGGCTAGGATGTCTGGTCTGGCCTTGCTTCTCTCTATATATGTGTGTGTGTGTGTGTGTGTGCATGTGTATTTGGACATTAGGCTATCACATCTGGACAGGGCCCATGTCACACTGCTCCCAAATGCACCGTTTCTTCCCTGGCCCGGGGATTACACACGTCGATGTTTATTTAAAAGGGGGCACAAACACAAACAGACACACACATAGACACACCAGCTCGGCACGTACTCTGTGACCGCATGGTTATCTTCTCACAGTGATGAACGGTCACACTGTCCAAACCTCCTGGAGCCTGGAAAAGAAGTGTGTGTGTGTGTGTGTGTTTCTTTTTGCTATCTGTTCTGTTGGGGTGGTTGTAAGCCAAGATCATGGAGGGTCACAGATTCAGGTCTACTCGTCTTCTCACTTAGGTGGGGAGCAGCTCAAGGTGGTATTCTACACCTCCGCAGGTGAAACTCAGTAGAGATGGAAAGAGCAGAAGTGTGTGTGTGTGTGTGTGTGTGTGTAAGGAAAGAAATAAAAAGAAAAAGTGTGTACATGGGAGAGTAGGTAAGGAAAGATGTGTGTAAAGAGAGGTGAAAAGCGAGGAGGTGTGTGTATGTAGAGTGGTGGGGGGTAAGCCTGGAGAAGGATAGTACAGTGAAGGTTGTGTGTGTGTGTGTGTGTGTGTGTGTGTGTCTTTGTGTGTAAGAGAGGGAGGCAGAGAAGTCCACGTGTGTATTTTTGAGGGGAAAGGGGGGCCGTAGATAAGAGCTCTAGGCTGAAATGAGTTGAGGAGGAGTGCTGTGTGTGTGTGTGTAAATGCGCGTGTGTAGTAGTAGTAGTAGCAGCAGGGGTGTGTTACTGGCCTGAGCGAGCCACACACACACACACAGCGCGCGTAAATAAGGAATGAACACCTCCATCCGTTCTCTTTCGTGTCGGGTCACAACGCGACAGGACAGCGCTTAATTCACACGTCAAGACAGCCGGGGAGCGACACGAGCGTCGCTCTCGCCTCCCAGCGGACCGGGTCGTGTGCCCACGCCAAAAATAACATGGGGCCGCGCAGCCAGCGACCAGGCAGAACCAAAGACCCGACGGAATGGGGACACGAGGCCACTGTGATGGTCAGAGTGTGTGTGAGGCCTGGAGAGAGCTGGAATTTCACGTGTATGTGTGTGTGTGTGTGTGTGTGTAATTCAATGCATACAGAGCAAGATGGTTAAAACAGCACTAAGGCGATGAGCTCCTGTCCAACAGAGGCACTCATATTAATTAAAGTGTCTCTTATTAGGTACAAAATGTGCTTCGGATGATATTCTATGAAGTGAAAAAAAAACTTCATGACACATAAAAGAAGTCACCAGATACTCAGGGGGCAGAGGTGTCTCAAGCATTTTATTGCTATGTAAACTTCAAAAAACTCAGTAAGAAAAAAAATGGCAAAATGAGTTTTGGCATGGTATTATGACACTGAGGAGGGGGTCAGGGGTCAGGGGTCAGGGGATGCTGGAGGGGCACGTCCCCCGTTATCATCATCATCATCATCATCATCATCGTCATTACACTCAAACATCAGAGTGTCATGGTTTGCTAGGCCACTGCACAGCCAGCTGCTCGCGATCAACTAGAAGCTGTGAAGGTGGTTGGGTTGGGCCCCATGACATAAGCAGAATAATGAACATGTGGCCTCACCCTCCTGTAAATATCAGTTCCGACGTGACGAGGGCACCTGGCTCTTAGTGTCTTCACCTTTAAAAAAAATCTACGTACAGACCAACTTCACACACCGCTGACTGTGTTTTCCATTGGCACGGTAATGCTGATGCTTCCAACAGAGGGAAAGCGAACACTGTCTAATGAGACCTTGTGGCAAAAGCTTTAGGCTTTGCACTGTACTTCAGCTCAATGCTGTACTTATACTCTGTCAAACGTCATAAATGAACATTCCCTTATTCAAAATATCAGACATAAATACAAAATAGCAACACAGGTGTGACGTCTTGTCAAAACAAACAACAGTGTAAAAGAAATACATAGCAGATGCTTTAGTGAACAAAACAAAATTCAAGTAAGCAGACACTCTGCAGTGAAGAGAGAAAAAATAATTCAAGTAAGCAGATCCTCCTCTCTCTACTGACACTGGGTAAAAGGGGTTAAGTCTGGTCATGCAGGCAGCAGTGATGCAATCATCTGCAGTGTATCTTCAAAGACAGCGGGTGCATATTCAAAGCAGTTCCCTCCCAAGGTTCACTTGGCTCCTCTCAGAGTGGCTGCAAAGCATACTACTTTAAACGGCAAAGACAGCTTTGCACTTTTTGCTTTTTTTTTTTTTTTCGTGACAAAATGACATATCCAGTTTTGGAGGAAAAACCTCCCACTAAACTTCCCCCTGCTCTCTCTAATAATAGAAATATATCGTTATGAAATTAAATTAAGTTAGAGGTCAATGTATAGTTCATAAATGCTCTTGGCAAGTAGTGCAATCTAAAATGACAATACCATGAAAATAATAGTAAGATGGCCACACACACATTAAAAACAAAAAAAGAAAACAAACAGCACCATAAAATTGCTTCACGCACTGCAATAAATTAAAATGTATCTTTTTACAGATTTCCCTTTAAGGAAATTCTTAGTCATACCATTCCACATTCTACACATTACTAAAGCATTCACGGAATTATGTTTTGTTTTTCTTCATATTTCTTAAATCTCAAAATAAATGAACGCAGTATTTTCACATTATGTTGCTTCTTTACAGTATCGTGACTTCAAACTGTACAAGCAGGACAGGGAGAAATAGAGAGCAGGAGAGAGAGAGAGAGAGAAGAGAGCAACTATCCAGCTGGTGCTGAGGATCGACACTGGAGGGGGGACTTAATAGTCTGAAACTGACGGGTACAGCTCCCCGGTGACTAAGCAAATCTCTCCCATATGTTCCTGTGGCACAGGCTCCTGTCCTGCACAGGGGAGCCCAGTCGCCTCAGGCAGCCGGGCAAAGCTGGAGACCTGGAGGGCAAACAGGACAGGACAGGACAGGACGGACGGGTGGAAGGACGGGGCGTACAGAAGGATGGAGGGGCATGGTGGTGGTGGTGGTGGTGGGTTTGGGGGGGGGGTAGGTGGACAGGGAGAGGTCAGAACTGGCCCATCCTGGTGGTGAACAGGCTGCGGGAGCGAGGCATCGCCGAGGAGACACGGCCAAGGCTGGAGGAAGGCCACTTGATTATGAACTGGGATGTGACTGGCACCAGATACCTGCACAGACGGAGAGACAGAAAGAGCAGAGAGAGAGAGAGAGAGAGAGAGAGAAGAAAAGATAGAGAGACAAACGGAGAGAAACAGGAGATGAGAGAGAAATATGGAGGAAGGGAGACAGAGGGAGGGAGAGAGAGACAGAGACAGACAGAGGGCATAGAGAGGAGGATTGGAGAGGGCACAGAAGAGGTGACCGGCGTCAGAGAGGGCCCAATCTGAAGGCTGAATAATCAGATCAGGTCACATTAACGCATGCTTCACAATCTGTCACAGCGCCTAGCGCAGCTAATGCACTATCAGGCTTCTCGCCGGCGTGAGGACTCCTGCGACAGCTTTAATGATGATCGATGGGCCAAGTGTCAAACAGTCACACAAGCTTTGCAGGGGGAGATGCTCTCGTCTGTTAAGAGTCCACAGTGTTTACGTGTATTTGTTTCAGAGGAACAGACTGCTCAGAAAGTGGATGCAGGATAAGATAATTACAGCCGAGAAATAAGACATAAAGGTTAACTGGTTAAGACGTGGATTGACCTACATAGGATTAACAGTCTTAATGCACCAGTGTGATAATGCACGCTTCCAGTGCGACCAAGTGAGATCAAATGTCAACCATTCCTTGGCAGCCGAAAGACATATACTATTTTTATGGGCCTTGAACAAAAGTTGCATTTTTGGCACGACTTAACAGTTTGGCAGCCCAAATGAAACCCGTGGCACAGACAGCTTATTTTATTTTATTTTTTCAGTCTGTGTGACAGGCTTGCCTTGTAAAACACTGCCAGGACAAATTAGCAAATCTGCTTCTTTAAGTGCACCAAAAAAAGCCTTGTGCCGGCGAGGGCATCAGCTGCAGCAGAACCCGCCCCGGGAGAATTGAGAAGATTCAAATTAACTTCATTTAGTTCAAGAAGAGTGTCCTTGAAACTGTTCAAGTGCACCACTTACACTTGTTAGACGTATTCATGAGGCCGTGGGCTAACTGCTTACGGATCAACTGGTCCGCACCCACAGGAGAGTCGCACTGTTATTGCAGGCTCCTATCTCGAGACCGCTTTGAACACTTCACAGTGAGACACTAATGATCCATCCGCATCGGAATAGTAGGCAAATTAATCTTCACATTGTTTATCGTCGGACAGCCGCCGTCCCGTGTTTAAGAGCGCACCCCAGCCACAACTACTCTGAAACAAGAGAGCTTTGGGAACAGGTTTTTTTTTCTTTTGGTCAGGCAGGCAGACGGAGGCACGTTAATGTTAGCAGCAATAATTAGTGAGTGAGTGATAATGAGAGCACAGAGTGGAGGAAGAATAAAGTCAGCTGTGTGCACCGTGAGAATGAAGCATCTGAGGGCAGCGAGTCAGAACTCACTCCAGCCAAAAAAAGATTACATTCCTTGTTAAAAAGATTTTATATATGATTTAAAGATGTCTGGAAATGTAATTGCTCTAAAGAGGGAGAAGTCCATTTCGGTCCTCCTACTCACTTCTACACCATAGGAGCACTTTCAGCAGCTCAGGAACAGTTTGCAACAACTTCAGTATCTTTCTTGTAGTGCCATGAACATAGTTCTGAGTACCTTATGTTTTTTCAGTTCATATTACATTCAGACCAGGTTCTTCCCTGAGCCTGTACCACCTGTAAATTTGCAGAGCAAAATTATGATCTAATGTTTGAATTTATTTTAAACGGTTCTTATAGGAGTGTTGCAATGAAGGTATTGAGTGTTTTTTTTCACAATTTTATCTAAATATGATAATGTTCTAGATCTTGCTGATGGTAATTACTGAGGACTTCTGAATGCTGTGATCCACAAGATTAAGTGTCAGTAGGTCAGTAAGAATCACTACAGATAAGACACTGAGTTAGTAATAATGCTGTCATAAATAAAACTGTTACTTACATAGTCTGGAATGTTTCAAACTTGAACACTAAAATGAAAACATACAATATATATATATATATATATATATGTATGTACATATATATATATATTTTTTGCATTAAGAGCATGAGATGAGTGTTGTGTCCCTGTTGCTGGTTGTTTAATAGTGCTGGCATGGGCTTTCAGCCTGAGTTCCTGCAGAGGGGCATGGGAGAGGCACTAGAGGGAGAATGCTCTTAGCTGCCCCTCTCTAGTGGGTATGAGTGCTGTGTTGGGGGACAATGGGGTTTGGTCAGGGGACTAGTCATGGGGCTTGAGTTGACACCGAAGCACATGCTGCAAAACAGCCCTTTTGCGTTGCTTTGTGTTGCCTGTGTATGTGTTTAGGTGTGTGTGTGTGTGTGTGTGTGTACCAAAAATAAGATAACTGCTGTACTATCCATTGTCTACTACTGCCATCGACTGCTAGCACAATAGGCTATGAAGATATGCAGGTGCAGATAAACAAAAACGTAACATTTTTGCTAGCTCACAGTTAAAGTTAAAGCCTCCAGTTTAGCACACCGTTTTAGCCACTTTAACATGCGCGACTTCTGATCTACAAAACGTTTGATAGCGAGGTGCAAATAACACTGACATTGTCAAACTAGGTCTGAAGAGAGAAAAAAAAATGGTGAAAGTGTTTTAGATCTGCTCATCGAGAAGCACCATGCTATCTATCAATGAATCTCCAGTCACTGAGTTTATCTGATGTTCATACTGTGCTTCTTCACAATGAGAAGTCAAGCTGAACAGCCAACTTATTTCCCGACCTTTCAGAGTCGGCTGTAAATGAGTCCATAGAAATTCACTGGTGTCAACAGAGCCTTGCACACTGGACTGATTTAAACTCCATATGTCCGTCAGGCGGCTAGATGTTATCAGATGCCTGGCCGTCAGCTCAAGCTAGGTTCGCCTACACACAGTGTGCGAGTCGAGTGTGTGTCTGTGAGGAGGGGTACTGTAGTGGAGCAAGGCTGCAAAAAGGGTCACATGAAAAGAGACATCTCTTACTGGGTAATGAGAAAATGCATATGCTACTGCCTGAGTCAGAGCTGTCAGACACTGAGCAGACAAGGTTTCTCTTTACACTTTTAGAGCCTAACACAGGAGAAGAGATCCAAAAGAGTTGTGATGTATGTAATAAGTTTTGAAATGTATGCAATATAACAAAAACATCATACAGCCATTAAAGGTACTATATGTAATACTATTCAGCTAAAATATACTATTAAGCAAAAAAATGACCTAGAAACAGCAAAGCAACTAGCTTAGCACTGCCTTTATAATAATATCATGTTCCGCCACCCATGGCTGCTGTATTAATTAGCAGCTTTAAGTTGAACCACCCCAGGGACTGGAGTTACACTACACTGGAGTAACATATAGACACATCTCCACAATATAATGTAGCGTATATATATATATATATATATATATATATATATATTTTTTTTTTTTTTTTTTAAATATATGTCCAACCCTAGAAAGAAAAGCAATGGTTTATGAGGCCCCATCACAAAGCCCACACAGCAGCAGGGATGTCAGGAAGTAAGTGACTCTTTCTCTCTCTCTCTCATGTGGAGAAAAATTCACTGCTTTTGCATGAGATCAGGAAATACTTCAGTTCGAAAACCAGTCAAGCGAAACTGGTTGGAAAGAAAATCTCTCTTACTTTCCTCCTTTCTCTCTTTCTCTCTCAGCCTGCTTTTGTGCTCTTTAAGATATGACATGTCACACAATAGGCCCCCTGTGTTTTGTGGACACACAATAGCCATGAAGAGCGCTAATCTGTACACAGTCCACGGTTATAATTCATACTAAACCCACCTAAGTGCCAACTATATTAAGGTCACTTATTCAGCGCCTCATCTGTTTCTATAATTAAATTAGCTCAGTCTCAGGAGGCCTACTAACCTGAAAGCAAGTTTGAGGGTCATTACTTAGCCACATGCTTTGGAAATATAATATATATATATATATATAAGCTGCAGAGAGCCACGTTCTCATCCATGTCTGTTGTACAAGCTCCATTGGTCTGGCACAGATCAGGGGTACAAGCCAAAGAGAGAGAGACTGAGAGAGAGAGAGAGAGAGAGACAGACAGAGAGACAGACTGAGAGAGAGAGAGCAAGGGAACTACTGGAAGAGAGAGAGAAAGAAAGAAAGACAAAGAGAGAGAGATCAATAAAGGGATGGAGAGAGATGACAGTTACAGTAAGAGCAAGAGAGAGAGAGAGAGAGAGAGAGAGAGAGAGATGGAGAGTAGTCCAAAGAGAGGGCAAAAGAGGCAGGGACACGCGGGCGGTCTAACCTGGTGTCCTCCCACTCGGAGCTGAGTCCGCTGATGGTGCCGCGGGAGTCCTGCACGAACTTGTAGACCACCAGCAGACAGTCGCGACACAGCTGCACCACCCTCTGACAGCAGCGCAGCTCCTGTGCCGTCACCACCTCGCTGCTGCGGTTGAAGATGCTCTCCCACGACGACCTGCTCGACAGCGAGAGAGAGAGTGAGAGAGAGAGTGAGAGAAAGAGAGGGCAGAGAGAGAGAGTTACAAAAGTCTTACGATGACAAATTAGCTGTCTTCCACAACTCTCTATCCTGCCTGGTCTGGGGCCAGTAGTTAACGTACTTAATGTATGCTTTCCTCATTACAGGGCTCACTGGTGTGTCTTTTCAGTCTTTTGTGTTGAAAAGATAAAATATATAGACGATGTACAAAAACGCAAAAAGTTTCTAAAAGTCTCAATTCTCTCAAATGGCCGGGCGTGGTGTTTGATTTATGAAGATGAAACGCAGCGAGGCCCAGGTGATCTAAGGTGCGCGGGACTGAGGGCTGGCCTCCCTCCGCTCGACCAAGGGCCTCCTGGGATTCGGTCGGGCATTTGCCCGTCTCGTGTCCTCTGATTAGAGATGGCGGGCACAGCGGGCAAGGCGGGTATTGCTGGCACAGCAGGTAAAGAGGCGGGCAAAGAGCAGCCGACAATGTCTTCAATGCCCCTCGGCGAGGCTCCGCCGACGCTCATCAAGGCAAAGGAGCCTTGGATGGCAGCGTGGCCGGATAAGTAAACATGGCTGCCTGTCAATTAGGAGTGTCAGCCCAGGAGTCCACTATGTGCAAAGAACCTTGGGGAGCCCTCGCCTGCTTGTCAGAGACGTCATGCCGTGGCACGTCGAGCGTTCTCCGCGCAAAGGCGACGGAGAAGTGGAAGAAGAAAAAGAGAAAAAAGGTAAAATCTCCATCGGCAGAGAAATGAAAATGCTGGCACAGCTGGCGGCGTTTAATGACGTGATTGCGCTTTATATCCACGAGCTAGTCGGCAAATGCTTCGTTACGGAGACATAAAGTTGAGTTAAAACAACTCTTTTTTTTTTTTTTTTTTTTTTTTACACATGCAAAAGCGCCTCCAGACTAGAAAGGATTTGATCACAACTGATGTGATTTCCACAGAGAGCACACAACCTGTTTCTCTTCATTGCCATGTCGTATAAGCATATGGTGCGGCTTTCATTTTTAAAATCGGCCAAAAAGCTTTACAAGGCAGCTGCTGCACTGACAGTTATTGTCACATGTAAGTCAGCAGATGTGCGAATGTTCACATTCACCCTGTTCATTTAAGGATAGCACGACCAGCCGTTTTCTCACTGTGTTCACCATGGTTACTATATATTTAAACTATAGTGTGTTAAATATCATACTTAGATCCACAACTGCTGTTTTATCCGGGTTTTAAATTCAAATTACATTAAATATTATCCTGTTGAACTTATGTCCATCATTGCAGTTTAAACAAGGGTTATATTTTAACATTAAAGATAATGTTGAACTTGAAATATACACATATATTTATGTGATGTTTGATTTGAAAAACGTACAACAGCACTGGCTCACAGAAACCTTCCCAGTGGTCGAGTAAAGATCTCAGATGTGTGTGCTGACAGCGGTGATGGAACTGAGAGTTTGCAGGTGGGTCCATATAAAAGCAAAGTGAGTGAGAGGGAGCCCTTTTTTTGAGTAGTACTGAGCAATGGTAAGAGGAACTCTCTCACCTCAAGTTGGAGAAGCAGGTCCATATAAAAGCAAAAGGAATGTGGGTTTCAGTGTGTGTGTGTGTGTGTGTGTGTGTGTGTGTGTGTATGTGCTGAGTGTTGGTGAGGGGGAATTATTCAACCTGAGTTGGAGAAGCTGATTAAATGTGGTGTGTGTGTGTGTGTGTGTGTATGTGTGTGTGTGTGTGTGTGTGTATGTTGAGCGTTGGCACGTGGGACTTGCTCACTCACTCACCCCGAGTTGGAGAAACAGTTCCAGAGGCCCTGGCCATGGCTCCAGAGCAGCCGGTTAAAGACACGGTTGAAAAGGCGGTACAAATGTAAACTCTCCACATCGGGTTCCCTCCAGACACGCTGCAGCACAGAGCGCACGTTGGTGCGAACTATGTCCAGAACCTTTTCATTAGACGCACACACACACATATATGCACACACACACGAACACACACACACACACACACACGCGTGCACACACACACACACACACACACATACACACGGACACACATAGACACACACAGGGACATAGGCACAGGCAGAGAAACAAATGCAATGAGTTCAGAGGCAAGCAGAGGAAAGGGAATAAGAACAGGAGAGGGGTTTGTATTTTTAACTTTCTTAACTTTCTTTTCAGAAGTTCTGGCTGGTTTTGTTGATGCACACTCTTCCATGACTAATGGAGGTGTATCTAATGCCACCCATGATAAAGAAGTCTGCGGATGGGCATTTGCATAGAGAGGACACGCAGGAGCATGCTGCAATCTGAGCTTGATTAAGAACGGCAAAGATCTCCGAGCATCAAATAAATATGGCACATTTTATGTCTGATAAACAGCTCATCCTGACATATCTCTGCCGCCCTTCTCCTCTCCTCTCCTCTCCTCTTCATGTCTGCACTTTGCTATTATTCTCCTGTCTGCCTGTGCTCGTCCCTCCTGTGTGACATTCTGCAGATATGCCATAATTTACTGCTCTTGAGTGAGTGCAGGTGAATTTATTTTCAGGCTTATTTAGCTGGCTCCATTAGAGAAGGGTCCCGCGGGGGCCTCTAGCCGGGCCCCCGCCCCGGCCCCCCCCCTCCTATCAGCTGTTCATTACTCCACACCTGCTCGTGGACCTTCTTCCCTTCCACCTGACTAGCAAACCTCTGCTGGGGCTGCTGCTACATCTGTAATTTGGACAGCCACCGAAATAACTGTTTAGCGTTAGTGGTTATTTTCGTTTTCCGTTGCACTGCTTCAGGAAGAGCTTAGCATAACTTTCGGTTTGGTGCCTTAAAGGGGAGTTTCATTTTTTTTTTTTGGTCCTGAAGGGACCGCAGGAGCATTTTTATTGATTTCAATAACAACATATGCAAATACTAACGGTTAACATTCAATTCCAATCAGTGTTTAGGACGGTGCACCCAGAGCTAAACCTTCAGCATTAAGGATAATATATTCAAATATACACCTTAATTTGCCTACTATTTCTGAGGTTAATACACTGATTTAGTAAAATATCTTCAGCTTCTAAGGGTAATAAATGGAGGAGGGCTATATATGGGAATGCAATTCTTTTTTCTCAGTCTACTTTCTCCTTAGATCATAATGTGATTCTGCTTTTTTATAAATGTTTACACTGTAGTGGTTAATACGTTTTTTAAAATTTGACTAAAACACTGTCCTGTTGTTTATATAAGGCATGTGTCGTGTGCGTGTGTGTTTTTTTTTTTTTGGCAAACAGCATGCTCAATCTACTGACAGCATGGTAAGCTAAATCCTTTTCACTATGTCACTTCTCTAAAGACGTTTTGACACTCACATTAAAAGCTCGCCTTTTTTCAATGAGAGTCCAATTTCACCAACCAATAAGGGATACCGGTGAAAAGCCTTACCTTTCTCTGTTTGGTGGAATCCAATTTCACTAACCAATAAGAGGCCACTTTTGGTTTATGATACTTCCAGTTGTCAAGGATCTGAGGGCAAAAACAGAGCAACTCAAACAAGGGCTGAAAACAAACGGTAACACTTTACTTGATGGGTGAGTACATCACACATTCACAGCAGCTGTCATAAAAGAGACAGACCATGTGCAAAGATATCATTGAAATGTTTCTTAAAAAAATGTCATGTAACCTTTGCAGGTAATTATCATCTTTTGCACCTTGCCTACACTCAAATGGGAATGTGTCCAACTGTTCCGGGGTCTGGGCCATATCTATGTAGTTTACCTCTTCGTGTAGTTTACCACTCAGATGTGATTATGGATACTTGTATAGTGAAGTGACATTTGAAGTAGACTTCATGAGACATTGTTGAAATATTTAGATGTGACATGATCAGGTAACAGGTTTAAAACAAAAAAGCAATGCTGCTTTGACACCCTTGGACTTTTATTTTGATAACGTATTTTGTAACCAAACAGACATAACAATACAATATATGCTACTAAGAACAGTTGAGTATTTGTATGTGATATTCATGAGAACGCATGTTTCTATCCTATCTTCCCATTAGACTTTAGATCTTTAGATGATCAACTGTCAGATCTGAAGTGCATATTATGGTACATGACCTAATTATTCATTTTCTCTCGGTTATTTTGACCGCATATTGACATATCTGTCT
This sequence comes from Tenualosa ilisha, assembly GCA_015244755.2. NCBI lineage: Eukaryota > Metazoa > Chordata > Actinopteri > Clupeiformes > Clupeidae > Tenualosa > Tenualosa ilisha. The sequence continues at coordinate 800,562 of PYXC01001671.1, forward strand.
CCTATTCAATGCCATACCTTAGAGTTTTAAAATGTCTTACAAATGTATGACAATGATGACATTGCAGTCAAGTAAAAGTCCCTGTTATCAGATCAACTGATAAGCAAGGTCAATGTTTTTTCACTTCTACACTTGACTTTCCCCACTTTCGCACTCCATTCAGCTGCTTTATTCTGACTGCTTTATTGCTGATCTTCCAGCTCTGTTCTAACTTTGAGTCTAACGACAAACTGTTCAAAATGATTTCCAGCCTCTAAAAGTGAGAGGGTATGTGCGCAGACACAAAAAAATCTGCATCTCTATTCTGCCTAATAGACCTCAATTGGCCTCGAATGCTCTATACAGTAGAATCCATTCAGGTCCACAAAGCCTTTGCTAGCTCTCGGACCTGGAGACATTGTTGCACTGAGGAGCGCTCCTTCTTCAGGTGCTGGCGCAAACATTAAAAGACCTTGGACTGCAGAAAGGCACCGAACAGAGAAAATGGTTTGCTTTAGTTTTTTTTTTTCCTTTCTCTGCTTCAAATTGATTTGCGAGTAAAACAGGGACGTCGGAACAGGTTGGCATCGATGAAAGAAGGCCTTTTGTGGGAGCTGGTTGTCTGTGGGCATCAGCGGTACAGAACGCAGCCTAGGGTTTTTACCTAATAGCGCTCTAAGGTGAAAAGCGGTCTAGATCTCATTTTAACCAAATAGTGCTCTAAGGTGAAAAGCGGTCTAGATCTCATTTTTGGCTCTTTTAGCACCACTGTCTACTTTCTACTCCTTTGGTCAATTTCCTCTCATCAGACACGGCACTGTTTTGAAGTCAACTGAAACATTCATCTCAACACACCACGACACTACTCTGCGTGTGCACTGGAAATAAATTGTTTATCCGCGAGTTCTGTGTCTTGAATTTAATGTCTTTCTTAAATATGGGACAAAAGCAGAGGCCAGGCGTGCTGTGCTGCGTGGCTCTGATAGCAATAGTGTGACAGTGTGCCAAATGTTTGCGCGGCAGACACAAAGTGCGCAGCAGAAGAGCGAGAAGGTGCTTTGGAACAGGTGCGCATGCTGGGATGCAGTAGCAGCATTCTACCACATAGCTAATGATCCTCATTAGGAGACCAGGTGGTGAATAATTGTCTCTTGTGATCTGAGTGACACAAAAACAATACCATAGGAAAAAAAATGTGATGACAAAATTAAAAAGAAATAAAGAAATAAAGGCATAAGATAAGCAGAGACGTGCAAATGATTCTGGCAAGAAAAGGCACGCTGGGCTTCTTACAAGTGCACTTGTGTGAGTGTGTGTGTGCATGTACCATATGTGTGTGTGTGTGTGTGTGTGTAGCAGAGGCGGAGGCAGATCTTTGGCTCAGTGAGCAGCGAGAGCACGAGCAGTAGAGGCGGCCGCTGCGGCGTCGGCCACCAGAGACCAGCGTTGGACACTCACTTCATCCAGCAGCAGTTCGGCGTCCTCCTCGCTCTTGCCGGGGAAGCGGATATGCATCTCGTTGAGCGCCGCCAGCGTCTGCCGAGTCAGCTCCGCTTCCTGCTCCTTCGTCTTCAGGTTCAGCAGGGACTCGCCCTACAACACAGCAACACAACACAGTGGCCAAACCCTACCGCTGGAAAAAACAAAACACACACACACACACACACACACCCCTCCCTGTACCCCACTCCCACCCCACCCTGCAGAAATGAAGATGAATTAGGGAGCAAATAGAGGCCCTGTTTTCTTCTCTCATCATCAGTTTTCGCCACTCTCTCTCTCTCTCTTTCTCCCTCCCTGTCTCCCCCCTCGCCTGGGCTGGGCTGGGCTGGGCTGGGCTGGGCTGTGGAGCTCAGCAAGACAACAATGTGGCCACAATTAGGCGCCTGCTCCCTGGCCGCCTGCTCCTCAGAGGGAAGCTATCGCTCACTGCCTGACGCACCACACGGGCAACGCTGGGGCCTCCACTCCCCCTCTCTCTCTCTCTTCCTCAATTTCATTCTCTCTCTCTCTCTCTCTAATTCTCTCTCTTTCTCTCCTTTCCCCTCTTATTCTCAATCATTCTCACTCTCTCTCTGCTTTTACTCAATAAGCTAGATTATGCTGGATAATGATACACTGTGTATGACAATATGGATTTACAGCTCAACTTCAACTATGGGAAGAGGCTTTCTCTAAAAAGTTCAAATGTCTGACTGCATAGCGGGTCTGATACCCATTAATGGGCTACACATTAGGATCAGTCCTCGTTGAATGCGTAAGAAACTGGGAACTCGAACAGAAGAGTTGCAACTCAGTGGAAAAATCAAATAACTTTCCACTGCTTTAGAAAGTTTGTCAGGTTCATCGGTTTGAAACAGGCCCGTCTGTTAACTTCATTTAGGGTTTTATATAACTTCACTTCTGCGTTAGCTTCAGGATTAAAACTCACGTCGCACTGAAATTCTCATTTTGATGATCTACATTTCCATAGACTGAGCCGACGGGTTTATCCAAAGTCCAGAGCAATGGAGCTCTGGCATCCATATCATCAATATATGAAGAGTTTCGTTCCAAAACACTACATCCACCATTTTAATGAATTTTCAGAAATCTTTTTTTAACATTTTGTTTTTCAGATATATTAGTAGTAGTGCCATAGTGGTTAAGGAACCTGGCTAGCATGCAAGTAGCCTGGAAAATTGTGGGTTCGAACTCTGGCTGCCACCGTTGTGCCCTTGTGCAAGGCACTTAGCCCTAAGTTGCTCTATGGGAGACTGGCCCTGATGTAATTGATAGTTGACAAAATAGGTAAGTCGCTTTGGATAAAAACGTCTGATAAATGTAAATCTACATTTGGTTTGCTTTTACTTGATTTATTTTTTACATAATTAAATCAACATAATTGAGGTTTTGTCAACAATTATTGAAATACACAATTAAAAAACATGACTTTTGAATATTTTCAAAAATGGATTTGTAGTGTTTTGAAACCAAACTCCTCATATACTGATGTGGGATCCCTGAACACTATCAGGCTCTGTCACTCTGAGGAGAAGTCTCTGCTAAATCTCAGCCATGCTAATAACGTATGTGTGTTTGTGTGTGTTTGTGCACGTGTGAGACGTACAGATGGGCTTGCCATGTGGGCGTGGATGGTGCCCAGGCTGCTGCTGTGTGGCACCCTGTGTGCCGAGCCGCTGCGGCTGAGGGAGTGGGAGCGGGAGGCGGTGCTGGGCCGCGCCGTTGCCGAGGACGTCGAAGCTGATGCTGATGCTGAGGATGAGGAGGCACCGGCCCTGCCGGCAAGCCCCCCTCGCTGCTCATTGGTGGGCGACTGGGCGACCAGGCTGGAGATGGAGCGGGGGCAAGACACGGAGCGGCGGATCGGCCCTGGCAGGGTGGGGGAGGCCACCGCACGGATCCGCACCGTCTTCAGTGGAGGCTTCCCTGCGACTCGGCCTAGGAGTGGACAGGAGAAGAGAGAGAGAGAGAGAGAGAGAGAGAGAGAGAGAGAGAGAGAGAGAGAACTGATAAAAATGGTGACCCAAATAATTGTGATCACAGATGAAAGAAATGCAGTTCTCAAATACCCAACTCTGTCTGCTGTGGCTGTTGGGATCAGAGTGTGTGTGTGTGTGTGTGTGTGTGTGTGTGTGTGTGTGTGGGGCGGGGGGGCAGTTGGATTTGCCTGCTAAAGCACTGAATGGATGAAGAGCGGGAGGAAAAAAAAAATCCCTCTCATTCCTAACAAAAAGCTCTCAGAAATGCCTTTCATTAATTAGAGAAGCATGTGCTACTGTGGCTGGCATACTTGCTTCCTCCCTCTCTCGCTCCATGCCTCCATCTCTATCCCTTCATCCATCTCTCCCCCTCCTGCCCCATCTCTCTCTCTCTCTCTCTCTCCCCCACTCACTCACTCTCTCTCTCTCTCTCTCTCTTCAGCTAAGATCAGAGGCGCCGGCTCCTCTCCTCTCTCCCGGCATAGCCACCCCGACACGCCCGATGTTGAACGACCTCCAGTTTGAGCGGCAGCCAGTACAAGCGTGACTTTATGTGTATGTGAGTGAGTGTGTGTGTGTGTGTGTGTGTGCATGTGTGAGTGCGTGTGCGTGTGTGTGTCTGTGTGTGTGTGTGTGTGTGTATGCGTGTGAGTGCATGTGCATGTGTGTGTGTCTGCATGTGTGTGTATGTGTGTGAGTGCGTGTGCATGTGTGTGTGTGTGCATGTGTGTGTGTGTGTGTGTGTGTGTGGCTCCAACTCCAGCTCTAGCAGCAGCAGCAGCAGCCCCATGGCCCAGTCTTGAGGGACGGGAGTTGCCAAAGTGAGCGCATTATAAGGGCTTAGCTTAGCAGGGCCCCCACATGGGCTCGGGGAGCGCAGTCACTGCAGCGTGGGCTCACAAACAGCGGCCAAATCACTGCTTTGTCCTTCACTCCCAGCCCTGAGCTAACACTGGTCGAGCACAAAATCACTCGCTGAAATATCACACACACACCACACACACACACACAAAACACACGTTTGCTCTGGCCTCCCTTTTTAATGCCTGTCCTTGGGTACTATTTAATGCTTAATTGATGTGTGATTTACTGTAATATTACGACATTGCAAGATGTGCTAGGCATTATTTTGGGACTTCAGGGGTTAATAATTAATACTGACAGGGACTTGAGAAGAGCATAGTATCTAATATTATACAGTATGCATCAGTATACCTCTGTGCAATATCACACGTGTAAAATAATTTTAGTCTGTATAACTGCACTATATTACCTTTCTTATAAAATTAGAAATAATATATTTACTGATTCAGAACTGCAGGTGGTCTCACAGCAGTAAGATGACTCAGATAGTAGTGTTCCTTATACTAGATGGTTGCAGGTTCCAAAGCCGACAGGTTCAAGCCTGGCTCCTCAACCTCCTGACCCTGTCAAAGTGTCCTTGAGCAAGAAAAACCCCCAAACAGCACGCATGTGTGGGTTGGCACTTTGCATGGCTGCCTCTGCCATGTGTTTGTGCGTGTGTGTGTGTGTGTGTTTGTGTGTGTGCTTGTGTGTGTGTGAGTGTGAATGTCCAGATGAGGCATGAAATTGTAAAGCATTTTGGGTGCTCACAGTAAAAAAAACCTGCAATAAAAATGCAGTCCGTTTAGCACTCATTTTCACAGTACTTCATGAGTCCATCTCTGCTTTTGACGACCCACTCTGTCCTCCACAGCATGGAAGGTACCATATTTACACACATGTCTGGACAGATGCTCTCCACTATAGAGTGGGGACTTTTCTACGCGAACACAGCCACCTGAACCTACTCCACAAGACAATAAATAAATTAAATTAAAACGTCGGAGCTTGGCTGGCTTTTGAGTTGGAATGTAATACGGACCCTTGAGTAATGCCAAACTTGTCAGTCCAAAAGCTTCATATGAACTCACAGCAACTTTTCCCTTCTACTTCTCTCCTTCTGCTCCTACAGCTCATACTCTGACCCCGAAAGGTAAAACTGGTCTCCATCAGGCCAGTCGACTGGAACACATCAGAAACCTTATTAAAGAAAGGCTGTATGTGATCTGGGATTGGGAGGGGTGTGTGTGTGTGTGTGTGTGTGAGTGAGTGTGTGCACGTGTCTCCACAGTCTCAGCAGAGCTGGGATAAGAAAGCAAGTGTTGGAGTGAAATATCAGAGGCTGTAACTCTCATTTAGAAAAGATGGATTTGGGCTGTTTCACACCATAATTAGGTAAACAAGCACTACCCAGAGTTACTTCGCTAAATTATGTTTGGCCTTTGCCAACAGCCCTTTTAATAAATCTATGACACAGGGCGTTTCAGGTGCGCATGTGTGTGCTTGTGTATGTGTGTGTGTGCATGCGTGTGTGTGTTTGCTTGCGTGTGTGTGGGTGTGTCTTTCAGCCTCTGAGTAAGAATGTGTGTCTGTATGTTTAAGTCTCTGGGTATGAATGTTTGTCTGCGTCTGTGTGCGTGTGTCTGTGTGTGTGTGTGTGTGTGTGCTAGCGCTACAAATCCAGGGAATTATTGTAAATGATTAGGGGCATTTTCTCTCATCTGGAAAGTATCAGGATTATCAGGAGGTGGAGAGGGCTCTCCTACAAAAGCCTCCCTGCTGGTATAAACCTAGCTAAAGCAGCTGCTGCACATCGTGGCTGCACTGGATGCATCTGGCGAGCCAGCCAGGAGCTAGCGTCTGTCCAGTCGTGAAGCGAGCCCAGGTCGTACTTACTGGAGCGCTCGGATGTCTTATGCCTGGTGTCTCCCAGGTCATAGGAGACCTTCTTGGTCTCGTGCAGGGAGTCGTCCCTCTCGTCGGCCTCGGCGGCTTCCCTGTCCCTGTCCCCGTCCCCCTCTGCGTCCCCGTCAGCACCTTCGTCCTCGGAGCCCGAGCAACTGCTGCTGTCCCCGCTGCTGGAGCTGCTGTAGGCTCGCTGCTTCTTGGGTGTGTGGCTGCTCTCCGGCATGGAGGACAGCGTCTGCACAACACACACACACACACACACACACACACACACACACATCGTCAGATCATGATGGGAACATAATAATGATGGAGGGGTGTGTGTATGCCTGTGTGTGTGTGGTGGGAAGGTGGTTGGTGTGTGAGTGTGTGAGTGTGTGTACGTGTGTGTGTGTGAATTTGTGTGAGTGTGTGTATGTGTGTGTGTGTGAATTTGTATGAGTGTGTGTATATGTGTATGTGTATGTGTATGTGTGTGTGTGTGTGCTTTGAAGGGGGAGGGGGGTTGGTTGTTGGTGTGTGTATGTGTGTGTGTGTGTGTGTGTCTTCTGGGGGGGCATTTGGGAGGGAGGTGTTGTAAGACAGTGATGATGATGACAGGCCGTTACACCCTTCAGCTTGCTCCAATTAATGTTTATCACTGCGAGTCACAAAGGTGACAGAGGCTGCAGAGACTGGAACAGGTGGGGAGTCAGAGACAGAGATGGAAAAAGAGAGCGAGAGAGAGGATGATAGAGGGGGGGGGGCAGAGGTGTAGATAAAGAGGAAGCGAGAAAGAGTGATGGGGAGAGAAAGAGAAATAGAGGTAAAGAGGGGCAGAGACAGTGAGTTACAAACACACAAAGAGAGATGGAGAGAGAGAGAGAGACACAATGGTTGAGAGTGAGACAGAGTGGCGGTGGGGGTGGTAAGGGTGGAGAGAAAGAGAGAAGGTGGAGAGGAGAGAAAGGGAAAGAGTGGAGAGGAGAGAGCGAGATAATGGTGCTGAGAGTGAGGGAGAGAGAGGGCGCAGTCAGAAGGGTGGGGGCGTTGGTTAGACAGAGGTGAGGGAGAGGGGGGGTGGGGGCGTTGGTTAGACAGAGAGTGAGGGAGAGAGAGGGCGCAGTCAGAGGGGTGGGGGCGTTGGTGGGGGCGTTGGTTAGACAGAGAGTGAGGGAGAGACGCCGTGCCATGCGGCGCAGTACCACAGCCGGCACTGCGGGCGCTGGAGATGAGCGCTGTATTGACTGTCTGCAGATTAATCCTGAGATGGAGACATGTTAATTGAATCCAAACAGCTCCTGAATCTTTCACCTTCTTTCAACACTCTTCCCCACATGTTATTATTTCCTCCGTTAAGGGCGCAAAACAGATTAATAAATAAAAATTCAAATGAAAATTAATTAAAGTGAACGTCTACTGCACACCCTGGACGGAGCACACTGTTAGCATTAATAAGCCATTCACATCTGTTATTCAACGGCTAATTTGGCTTTGCTTTCTTTCCCCGAATTAATGTGCAGGATGTAATCACAGAAACAGACTTACACAATCACTGCGAGACAGATGGGAGGGCGAGGAGGAGACACGAAAGAGTAGAGAAGACAAGAGGATGGAAAGAGAGAGAAATAGAGAGAAAGAGGGAGAGAGAGAGAGAGCAGTGTTGCTTGAGTGTTAACTCATAGAGTTTTAAATTACTCCTTCTCAGAGGATGCTCCGGATTGGTCCAAGCACTCAATAATACACCCACGCCAGTTTATCTTGAAGTCATTACCCAGCTTTGCGGACTCCACGCAAGCTACAAAGACACTAGAAAACAGTGACAGGCGCAAATTAATTTGGACACACACACACACACACACAGAAAAATAGCGTGATTGCACCCGTGTAGTTAACCTTCTAAGCACTTGACAAGGAGGCTCTCCATCGGCCCTGTCAGTCTGACGGCTGGTGCCTCCACCCCCACCCCCACCTCCTCTTCTCTCCTGCTCTCCACCCGACTCACTTCACAGGCAGAGGGGGAGAGGAAGGGGAGAGGCTCGACCTCTGCCAACCTCCGTCATAACTACTCCAAAGAGAGGAGCGGTCACAGGCTATTAGCACAGACCTACCTGAGGGCTATCGCGGCTCACTCACTCATTCCACACCCGACACAATGAAAACCATTTCACTTTCACTAAGTCCACACTTATTTGCTATTGGCCAACGATCAACAACCTAAGCACAACTACTCCTTTTCCATTGGCTGCTGTGCACAGGGACAGACCGGCCGACTGTGACTCGCATAACCTGTCCGTCTATCTTGTGTGTGTGAACATGCCTTGAGTGGCAGGGTGCAGACCAGAGGAGTCAGACGTTCATTTTGAAATCATTAGGAATGACTGACAGGCTCTGACTGTGTGTGATATGGTGGCACACACGAGAAATACCACATGGGAAAATACCAAGGGTAGGTACCCTAGCGTGAGGTGTTTACCTTAGATCATGAGCAGGTGGGATGTGTGTGTGTGCCGTGTGCGTGTGTGTGTGCATGACAGGAGGATGATTGAGGATGGCATTTATGTGAATATGCTTTATGTGAAGGGTACCCAAGTGCGTGGTGTTTATCTCTGATTGTGTGCTGCTATACGTGTGTGTGTGTGTGTGTGTGTGTAGAATGCCTACAGGCCTTTGATGGCACACGATTTGGTCTGAATTCGTGTGAATATGCCATAGGTCAATGGGGCCTGAGATTGCGTCAACCTTAGATCATAGGCTATTGAATGTGTGTGCTTGTGCGTGTGTGTGTGTGTGTGTGAATATGCCATAGGTGAAAAGCACCTGAGACTGAGCGGTACTTATCTTCAGATCTTCAGCTGCTGTAAGGGTGTATTGAGAGTATATGTGAGTGTGTGTGAATGTGTGTGTGTGTGTGTGTGTGTGTGTGTGTGTGTGTGCATGTGTGTGTGTTTGAGCGGTGCTTACCTTAGATCCTTTCTGCCGGGATGACTTCCCCATCAGTTTCTCATCATCCAGTTCACACTGTTCCAACAGATCCAAGATGTCTTCCTCCTACAGACGCAAATAATCCCTTTTAGGCATCCATCTAAACACACACAAACACACACACACACACACACACACACACACTCTCACACACACAGGGTGAGCACTGATCCAAACTCTCATTTACATCTGCAGGTCTGGTCATTCAGTTCACATCACCTGCATACTATTGTAGCTAAAAGCTTGGAAAAAATAGCATGGACGTCACATCCTTATAATAGCAAATTGGAGGGCTTAATCTCGATGAATGTACAGTACATTCTGTTTGCCTAGAGCTTTCAATCACAATACTGAAAAAGCAAGTCCTTATAATGTACAATGTCTGTATTAAAAAGCAAAAACTGCAGAGAGTAATAAAGCTAGGAAATCAATTCAGCTTGACAATATTGGTAGACATCTTGCTCAGAGCCAAAAAGCATAATTCCTTTCTAATCTTAATATTAAACATATTTCCAAGAAGAGAATCTGAGAGGTTTTGCTATTTTAATGGTAACGATGACTAGCATAGCTCTTCTCGGATGTCCATGCAACTGATTATAGTGCTCAGAGGCCCTGTGATGTGTGTGTGTGTGTGTGTGTGTGTTCACAAATGTCTACTGAAAACCAATAAAAAAAAAAATGGCTGCTTCAATTTGAGACCCCATAATGAAATATTTGTCCTCACAGATCTGGGCTATTAAACACCTCAAAAGAGGCCCTCCTTTAGCTTCCTTTTGGCAGCGCAGATCTGCCCCCTAATCCTCCCTCTGTGTGCCAGCAGCTTGCCATTGTTAATAAAATCAAGATTAAATGCTGCTGGTGTGAAGGGGCAAACTGGGGAGAGAGAGAATGGGTCAGAGCAGGCACGGTGGCGCGGCGCGGCGTGGCACAGCACGGCGCGGCGCGGCGCTGAGTAGACTTGGCTCGGCCTGGCGCAGCATGGTGCGGGAGGGGGCACTTATGTCTGAAGAGGCTTTGGTGAGCGGAAAGGTCAGGGGCTAAAGTAGAGCTGGCACCAGCGCGACGCAGCGCCCGCTTGCCTGGTCACCCGATCCGACCGCTCGCTCCCCGAGCCTAAGCAGACTGGCTGCCACGCCACGGGAGTGGCCTCACGCGCCCACTGGGCCAGACCCAAACACGGCGCCGCCTCTTGCTGCCATCTTTTGCTTTGGCATCTGCCAGCGTGACAGGAACCACCCCCTCCACACACTTCTCTTTCACACACGCACAAAAACACACAGACACACAATATCTCACTCTAACACACACATTCTCTTTGCCTTTCTCTCCCTCGCACACAGACACTAACACACACACACACACACACACAAACACCCCCACCCCTCTGCTACCCCCATCCCTACCTCTGTCTCCAACCCTTCTCCTGAACATCAATCCTATTCTGCAACCAACAGTGTAAGGAACTGCCTTGTGACTTTAAACATTTAACAAGCTTTCAGACTGAAGGTTATTCAGCTCTAAAGTGTAGTTGCATTCTCACTCCCTGCATATTAACAAAAGTGCCTCATTCATATGCCCACATGCCCCTCTCAGCCTTGGAAGATTTCTCCATCCAACTCCCCCCCCACCCCCTTTTAAAGTCAACATCCTGAGGCTTTCAAAGAATAAAAAAAACACACGGAGCGGATGATGAACTTGAGCGAAATGAGAAAGGCCGTGCTTCAACAAAATCGCCCAAGACAAAGACGAGGTCATAAAACATTTAAAATGTCATTTGTTTTGTATCTGTGTGTGTTTTCGAGGGGGTTTTGTGTGGAGGGTTTTAAAGGGCTTTTATACAAGGACATGGTGAAATAACACACACATAATCAACCCCATTCTCTTTTGCTTAGAAAATCTGAATAGAGAGGGAAAGGGGGAGAGAGAGAGAGAGAGAGAGAGAGAGTGAGAGAGAGAGAGAAAGGTGTGTGCATATATGTGTGTGTGTGTGTGTGTGCACGAATGTGAGACTGCACGGCTGAGCACTAAAGCCAGCCGAGTCTCAGGTACATGCCTTCATTCGTTTCAGAGGATTATTCATTTCCTTTTGAAGTGAGGCCGCTCGCCCGGCGAGAAATATCTGAAAGGCAGCTGAGAGCAGGCTTTCATACTTCTCCAAGAGCAGCTTGTCATCTGGGGGGTAAATACGCCTGAGAGAGAGGGAGAGAGAGAGAGGAAGAGAAGGAGAGATAGAGAGGGAGAGAGAGGGAGGGAGGAATGGGAAGAGAGAAAGAGGGGAAAAGAGAGAGGGAGAGGGAGAGAGGGAAAGAAGGAAGAAGAGAGAGAGAAAGAGAGGGCAGGGGAAAGAGGGAGAGAAATGGAGGAAAGGAGAGAGGTGAAATGAGATAGGGACAAAGATGGACAGGGAGAGAGATGGATGAAAGGATAGAACATAGATGGAGAACGAGAAAAGGAGAGGGATGGAGGGAAAGCAGGCAATAGAGTGATACAAAACAATGAATGGAGGGAAAAAAAGGCGGAGGAGACGACAAGACAAGACCCATCAAGAGACGGAGAGATAGAAGGAAAGAGGGAGGGAGGGAGAGAGAGAAAGAGAGAGAAAATGTCAAAAAGAAAAAAAGAAGGCTGTTGGGTGGAGCATTTAGGTTAGTTTCATGCATCAGACACATCTGGACCATTCTTTTACGTATTCTTTAAAGCACCACAGTCTTTTTTACTTATCAGCGCACCTTAAAGTCAGTGATGTGACAGGTCAGGTGACGCGCCTGGGACGCAAGACTAAACTTACGGTTCTAAATGTTTACTCTGAACTCACAGGGGACTAGAGCACTATAAACCCCTCACAGGGGACTAGAGCACTATAAACCCCTTGTTCCATTTTCAGACTTAATCTCCACTTTCACTCGTTATTGGCCCTTGGTAATCCCACCAAAAATAAACACATTTGCATACCTGAGGGTGTTAAAAGACGGACTGATTTCAGAAATCTGTGTTCCAGTGCAGCCTTTTGCCAGATGCCTTATCTCTTTCACTATCAATGGCTCAGCCAAAGGAAATCAACACGTATTAATCCTATAAGTAAAGTTGACTGGTATTTATCTGAAAACTCTGTCTAAACTAGGACATTGTATATTCCCAAATCCATAACAATCACACTTGGACATTTGGTCGCACCTGTGCTAGAGTATTTTTTCATGTCAGTTCTACAACCAAGAATAGTGATTTCTCAAATTTCATGTAATCATTCACACCATATCATACCATCGCATTTTGTTGCCGGTATTGACATGACAAAAATGTTAATTTTCTGTGGAACTGCCCATATCTATCTATCTATCTATCTATCTATCTAGAGCCCGGAGTGCTCAGCAGCTCAGGATATGAGGCCTCATAAAAGACCTAGCTCAAGCTTTGTTTCAGCCACCCCTCAGCAGCATTCCCTTCCTCAAAGCCGCGGGAACAGAACACGCACACTGGCTAAACTATTTTGCTTTGTGTCCTGTGACCAATACGATTCTCCCAAATGAGCTCTAACGAAGATGTGTGGATGAGTGGCTAGGCTGCTGGAAGCTGCACTGATGAACTAAGAGACATCTCACACAAACACTTAGAAAAATACTCCATGTCTGAGGGAGATTAGCACCCTTGGAATACAATACCACAGATTAGTCTGATTAATGAATTACTGAAGGAATGAGAGGCGCTTTGATGAAACCCAGTACTGCAGTAACGTGAACCTCGAGTCCACAGCCGACGAGACTGATGTGGTCTTGTCTCATTATCGCTTCTGTCTACTGCCTGGAAACAACACGTTTTCTACAACCTAATTGAAATAATCCATTGTTTATTTAATTTCATACACACAAGCCATCCTTTGGACATACTTATGGCTGTGTTTACTTCGCTACTTCTCTAAGACATGGGGTCAGTTCAGGCCCTTTTTACGAGTGTACAAGCCTAACGCTACTTCACAAGTCTCTGTCAGGGTACGGAAGAACATTCTGTGTGTGTGTGTGTGTGCAGGGACTTGCACGCCGCTGACCGTTATCATTAATTGTGAACGCAACTTTAAATTCTGCAGGGTCACACGACGCCTTAGAAACTGGGTGACCCCCGCTCGTATATAATGACTGATGGAAGCCGTAATGACCACATGTGGCGTACTGTCTTTGAACTCCAGCACGTCTGCGTCTGAAGCCCCGTTTAATTTAGCGGAGGGCTAAGTTAGTTAGGAGCCTCCGCTAATGAGCGTGCCTAAATCAACTCCTGCTGCTGTGCATTTAGACTATCAGGCCCCTTATTAGTCCCATGCTGAGAAGCCTTGTTTGGGGGTTACAAACAATAATCCACCTCCACAACAAAGAGCCTCTCCAGCGCAAGGAGGAGCCCAAGGCAAAGAGAAGAACACCGCTATTATGCTGCGGTAATATCTACTAATAATGTCGGGACTAATATGAAACAGCTGTGACGCCCATGCCTGATGAGCTGATGTTTTGACTGAAATGAACGTAGATATATCACTATATGTGAGAACGAGGGGCTCAGCTGTGTATATGTATATCCAATACAGGGACATGTATTGCTAGACTAAGAGATTACTATAAACCATTTCTTTCATTTAAATCATTCTGAATCCGAAATCAAAAGCTGTGGCAAACAACAGAGCTGACTTTCATTTAGTTTTGCCAACTTGTAAGATCTGCATCTATTGTCACCAATGTTCATGTTGATGTTTAGCACAATTAATTAGCTAATCACGACCTGTGTACCCTGGTGGAAAAGAAGAAAAGTGCACTTTTCAAAAGCGTGCTTATAGGGGCATTAATAGTGCGGATTGAGAGCACTCAAAATGATTTGCTATATTCATTAAAGACACTTTAATGAATATGGCACTTTAATGAATATGGCCACTCTAAATACTTTTTGTGAGAATTCAGTTGCATTGCTTACACCCTAAACATGTATGCTTAAGTGCTGTTATCACTGCAAAGAAAACTTATATTTGGAACAACACAAACAAAGAACACTTCAAGTGCACGTAAGAGAAGCTCATTATAGGACAAAATACGCTTCCTTACACTTAAGATACTTTAAATGTGCTTCAAACATACTACAGTGCACCTCTTTTTCAATATAATATGAGGCCGATCCATACCACACTGGCACCCTGACTGAGGTGGCAGCCGCAAGCCCACCCATCTTATCATTTACTGTGCAAATACACGGCATAGAATACACACGGGTGAGTGCAGTTAGTACAGTGCATAAAATACACACGGGTGAGTGCAGTTAGTACAGTGCATAGTATACACATGGTGAGTGCAGTTAGTACAGTGCATAGTATACACATGGTGAGTGCAGTTAGTACAGTGCATAGTATACACATGGTGAGTGTAGTTAGTACAGTGCATAGTATACACATGGTGAGTGCAGTTAGTACAGTGCATAGTATACACACGGGTGAGTGCAGTTGGACAGTGCATAGTATACACACGGGTGAGTGCAGTTAGTACAGTGCATGGTATACACATGGTGAGTGCAGTTGGACAGCCTCCACCTCACAGCTAGTACAGCTACGCAACCAGAGCAGCACAGAGCAGGCAGGTCCTATTCAGGCAGAGCTGCAGCAGACCCAGATTCCCACATCTATTCCATGTGGGACAACTCAAGGGGGGTCCATTCACTTTCACTTTCACGTTTTTTTGTGTGTAGAAAGCCTCTCTCTCTCTCTCTGTCTCTTTCTCTCTCCCCCCATCTCTCAATTTTATTTATGCCCTGGAGAGTGGCGTCCTCCATGAACGACCCTGTTAAACAGAGGCACCAGAGAGGGTCTCCCACAGGAACTTGCCTGCTGACAGACGACTGGAGCAGAACTGGCCTTGGGCTGGGCCTGCACTGGCTCACAGTCGGTAATATTACTACTGTGGAGGTTACTGGTACGTATCCAAGCCTTACCTGTAGTTCCCCAGGTGCCGTTTCTCGTACTCCTCCCGGGAGATCTGCTTCCGAACCTGGACCAGCCGCTCTTTCTGAGGCGAGAAGAAGACAGAAGAAAGAGAAAACTATGAGGGAGTAAAACACACTCAAGTGCCAACATTCATCCAATCTCAGGTGCCTTTCCAAAAAAGAGCAGTCATTTAACAACTATCATCTTTACCAGTCTTTAGTTTTCCACATTGCCTGTATGAGTTAAAAGGGGGGTTGCCCAAAAATGTTTTCAGTAAATAACAATAACAATGCCTTTGAGCAATGGTGAGCAATGGTGAGAAAAGTTTTACGGAGCAAACAGATGACTGCAGAACAGACAACTGCAGACTGCAGAACGACTGCAAACAGCCTGTGCTTGATGCCTATTTCCACTGACGACTGTTCCTGATTCTTACAGATTTAATAACCGTATTCCCATTTTAACACATAAAACAGCATAATTGGGCCAAGGGCTGCAGGTCAACTAGCTGGAGACTTTGTGGAGCACTGCCTATTACTGCCACCAATCTCAGCCAAATGTTCCTCTGCATCCACCCATTCACCCTGAACACCCCCTGCTGAGTCGTATGGTGGAGGCATTACTGCACACCTTCAGCCCAGCTGACAGATAAGACTAATAAAATAGCAAAAACAAACACTTTATGGAGCAATGCCTCTCACCTGGTATAGAGGATGGGGCCAAAAACGCAATAACTAAGCCCATGAATAATGGATCAGCGCCGCTGTGTTCTGTGTGGGCTCGACGAGGCATTCAAACGTCGAAAATAAAAGTTAACGCCGGACGGCCAAATAGGGTTTCTTAGACATCATCAATCTGGTGACCTCCACCCCTGACGTCCACACTGCTCGCTTGGGAATAAGCTGACCAATGAACCAATGACTGAATCTCAATACACCTCCTAAGCTCTTAACCTGAACCCTGAGACTTCCTGATGACAGTGAGTGGTTGCTTTAAAAAAAAAAAAACTGGAAGGGCTGAAATGCTATTAACTGAATGGTGACATCTCTCATTAATTTCATGATACCACAACTCACTGCATAGCAGATGCTTAGTCTACTATTTCCAACTCCTTTTCATGGCAGACACATTTCTTTCCCCAGGCTTATTTGGGTTTGACTATCACACTTGTCATTGTCAGTCTGTTGTTTTGGTCAAAAGCGCTAACTTTTAACTATTACTCTTTTTGACAATTGTTCCTTTACTTCTATAGTTGGTGGAAGTATAAAATGCATACTATATGAGTAATTAGATAATTATACTTGCATTATTATACTGCTCTACAGAATGGTACAGGAGGGTCTATTCACTTTGAATGGGGCTTCCCAACAATCACTTATCACAGAGCAACTTCACTGAAAGTGAAGGTAAAGACGGTTGATTAGCTGTGTTCAAGCTGTGTTGGGAACTATTTGTTTATCCTCGCTAGGCATTAATCAGGTTAAATTTTAAATATGTCTGTATGAAGTTTTCACTTCTTCTTTTAGAAAGTGGTCATATAATGTCTGCTGTCATTATAAGAGAACAGGTCAGTCCCTCTTCCTGTTCTTCCTGTCGGGACTTATTTTTCAATAATGACCGGCACATTATCCCTTACTTATAATGACATAAAATGCAGTGGTTATTTTTGAGCTGAGGCACAAAACTGATGTACTTGAAATGAACATAACAGGAGGGATAAGTCTGTGAATGAGTTCTCATCCAATCTGCAATCAGACAGGGGTCCTGCGTTAAACTCTTGAGAATTAGAAGACACCTCAAAGCTGCAAAACAATACAAATAAATCTGCCCTGGGCAAATAAATCTGATTCTAATTCTGATTTCAGTTTTTTTGGTGAATCATCAGTTCCAAGCCACCCCCCCCACCCAAAAAAAAAAAAAAACTATCATGATGTATTCTCATCAGTTATGAATATGTGCCTCTATGGCAACTGTGCTTTCTGCTGCATGTTTGGTGCGCGTCTTGTGTGTGGGCGACATGAGGGATGCTAAGATGAGTAATTATCTGTCACTTTCATGGACGAGGTTGAAGAGTTCTCTTTTTAGCCGTCCCAACACACACACACTCACACACACACACACACACACACCCTACTGATGATTTTCTGGCTCAGCACCCACATCACAAAACAGGATGTTCTTAATGTGACTTAAAATTCTCTGCTAAGATGGGATGGGATTCATAGCCTACTGAGAACACGTTGTGAACACATTAGGCTATTTTAATTGGTACTTACATTAGCAAAAATTATAACAGTAATAGACGGCTGAAAGACAAGCTTCAACAATAACAAACAACTATGAGCTGAACTTAGTAAATGCAATAGCAGTATCTGTAGTTGTTTTTATTATTATTATTATTATTATTGTTGTTGTTGTTGTTGTGGTTGTTTTTGTACGAAGCCTAATTTTATGAAATTTTACAAAAACACTGGAACATTAAAAAAAAAAAAAAGTTTTGCTCATCCAAGTAAAAACAAGTAAACTGCACTGTCTATGAGGGACTACCTTAAATACATGGATGGGTCTCCAGTAAAAAATTAGGACATTCTTCACTTTTGAATATTTTAACAAGCAAAAACAACACAACGTAAACCTGTATTGTCAAAGTGAGAGACAGTATCTTAAATGATCTGTGAATGCCTTTTCGAATTCTCTAAATGATGCAACACACAGTCACAGCACTACAATACAGAGTCAGTGATCTCTGTGGAGTGTTTTGAATAGCAAGGCTGAGCCAATAAAAAAATCTATGCTCAATACTGTTCTCCTTTAAAACAAGCACTGTTGTCATTCTACTGGTTGCTCTATATACTTTAACACTACTACAATGTCATGAAAGCTCCACTGGATCTGAGCTAAGTTATCACTGTATCCAACACTACATACCCCTCTGGTGATTTACTGTTTGTGTGTAGCTGTCTGCTTCTCCACAGTATACAGTGCAAATCTTAACAGAAATCAATAAATAATTGCCCGTGAAAGAAAGGAAAGGGGGAAAAAAGGCAGTGTCCACTCAGCTGGTCATCTGTGAAGCGTACCAGTTCCTCTTTCCTGCGCTCCAGGGTGTGTCTCTGACGCTCACGCTCAGAGGATCCGGCCGAGAGACGCTTCATGGACCCATGGCCGTAGAGCCGGCGCTGGGCTTCTGCCTTCTGTTGGGCCAGGTTACGCTTCTTATCACTCGCCCTGATTGCCATGACACACACACACACACGCACACAAACATACACATGGACACACACACACGCACACAAACACACACACACACACAGACATGCAAACACAGGCAAGTGAGAAACATTTTATTTGGTTTTGCTTTGTTTTTGTGGAGGTGGAGTGTGAGAGGGAGAGAGAGAGAGAGAGAGAGAGACAGAGAGAGGAAAAAAGAAAGAAAGCCCACTGACCCTTTAAATTTGCAGCTGCACCGCAGTGGCAAAGGCTAGGAAATGTCCTGGATTTCTGGGGAGCACTCCTGCACTCCTGTGTCCACATCAGTTTTTTTTTTTATCTTCAGGTATTTTTTCCCTTAAAACTCTTACTGTGCTTAGACCTCACCAAACACTGTGCTATTGATCTTAAAGGAGGTGTCCACCCTATTCACTGGAGAATCTTGACTGGGCAAAGGCAGAAATACTTTCCTTTCACCGAGATGTAATTCAGCACACTGTCTCCTTGCCACAAGACAGAATTCATTCCGTCAAGTACAACTGACAACCTGACACTACATACAGGTTGTGCTGGAGTGATGTGACATGCAGTGGTTTCCCCTTCAATACTGTACCACAGGTACACCAGACCAGCACACTGCGCCTCTGTATGGCCACAGCACACCATACCATGGCCATGTTACCACTGGAGTCACAGCAAGACGAAGGGAAAATAAAGGCTACCTTAAAGATTTAGGTAAAGGGCCTCAAAATAATTTTGAATCAATATAAATAAAAAAATGATAAATTTACTACATTTTTATAAAGTCCATTTACTAAATCTTCATAAAGCCATTACAAATTGCATTGTTTATCTCAGTTTATATCAGAGATAAGACAGTGCCTTGTTGTAATAATGGAATACTTAAATATAACATATAAAATCAAAGCATTTTCAATTCTCTTTAAGAGCAAATTAGGCTTATTCTTGCTGTTTTCAGTATGAGCGGTGATTATGTGGTCAATTGTCTTCACTTAACTCATTCAAATGACCACAAGCTATAACATGTTTGTAACAGATATGTTACGTGCGCTCACTCTTCTGTAACATGCGTGTTAATACTCTTGTAATACACTTATACCTATACTTGTTCTAAAATGCACTGTCTGGTATAGTCAATGTCTCCAACGAGCACTAACTACGTAATCCCCTTTGTGACGCGGCCCAGCTGTGTTACGGTGTGCTTTCTTACAGGTGACAGGAAACAGTGACGTAGATTCCACTTTAACCAGTAGCAATAAAGCACACTGGCGTTTCAGTCTAAACTCCACCCTATATTATGCGGCAAACACAGAGGGAGCCATTAAATGAACCAGTCTTGCCATCATGAATTTTCCTGCATGGAGGTTACAGCATGTTAAAAAGTCAATTTACTGACTTCAGCTAGCTCGCAAAGTTCAAGCACACAGCTTTGTACAGTGACAGTGGAAAAAAGAAAAAAAAAACACTTCCAAATGTTCCCTACATTTCTGTGTCTCTCTGCACTCACTAACAGATAGAAGATCTACAAACATCAAAAAGATTTCAAAGTTTCTGTTGTGAAATGAGTGAATCAATAGCACGTAAAACATTAAACACCCTTGGCCATCTCAGGGCTGAATGTGTGCTTTTTGTTTAATTCCGCAGTCCTCCCTGTAATGGGGCTCAGGAGACAGCGTCTGATGATTCCAGAAGAATTAAACCGAGGGCAACACAACACAACGCTATGCTACGCCGTGCTGTGCTGCGCTGCACTGCGCTGCGGCAGCTTCTGAGCCTACCTGATGTTGAGCAGTTTCAGGGCATTGAGTAGGGCCCCCTTCTTCACATCATAATCAATCCTCTGATCGGTGCTGAAGCTTGGAGCGCGATTGATCTACAACGAAGCACAAGAGAATAGTTTTCACTCCCATGGAAAACCATTTGCAATACATTCCTTAGAAACACTTTCCCCCATTGTTGCTTGTGTGAACAAAGCCTTTTCTTTGTCACCTTTGACCCTGTGGCTAATATCCTGTCCCGCTGAAGAGCTCAAAATACCTTAACATCTACGGCCGCTGCAAGATTGACAGAAGCACCTATACTGTAGCATGGTGCTAGCGCCTGAGCTAAAACCATACACATAAGGCCCTGATTCCAGTAAGACACAACCTATATGCATCCCCTCTGACAAGAATACAGAATAACAAGAAGAATCTTGCCCCTTCTGGAACACAAATCACAACGGAGTGCTGAGCTTTACAGTTGAAAACCGACTGTACCCATGAATGCAAGCAAACTATAGAGTAGAGGACTGAAGATGTGAAAAGAGAAGATCTTCTGAAAAGGCTGTGACGGCTTCTCTCAAACACAACAATGACAATGAACATCTCTTTGGTGGGGGGTGGGGTGAGGTGTAAGAGTTGTCAAGGCACCTGAATGTGGGTATCAAGTGTTATTTGTAACATGCCAAAAATCAATTCTGTCTCCTGTCGCTCTCCATGGTCCAGAGCTGTTAAAAGCAACAAAAGAGGTAAATGGGGGGGGGGGAGGAGGAGGAGGAAGAGGAGGAGGAGGAGGGGTAGACCCCGGCTGAATGTCTTCCTGCAGGACAGGACAGCTTAAACCGCAGTGGCCATGGTAGCGCTAAAGACAGGATCAGATATCAGACGAAGCTGGAGGAGATAACACCTATTCTCCAGTGTGGCGGAGACACACCACACAACCAGTAATTTGACCTTTCTAGTGAGTTAGGGTTAGCACAACAAAACACCTCGAGATAACTGCCTTTTATCACAGACTGCTGACACATTTCTGCTTGTTTTCTTTCTACAGTTAGGGACAGTAAAAGGCTTTTCTAAAAAATATTTAATAAAAAGAGGCTTATATTCATTCACATCGCTAAGCATGTTATATTATTTAAGGAAAGCGCTTTTACCAAAATAATTTACTTAATTATTACTGTGAATGAAAAAAAAAACAAAACGAAAAAAGGCCTATGCTGGTTTGGCAGGGTTATGCTGGCGACATTGTTTCCGGAGAGATCCGGGCAGTGGCGGCGGCGGGTCATTAAAGTCAGACAGGAGCCGAGTGTGTGAAAGGCGCGGCACGGCGTGTCTCCGGCCGGCCGGTCGGTCGGCCATCGCTGGCAGGCTGCCTCGTAGGGGAGCCCTGCCGCGATCCAGCCTCCCTCCCCTCCTGTCCCGACCGGTCCCCTCGGCTGGATGCTAATCCCCAACACAAAGGTGCTTACTGATGTGTGGGAGGCTTAGCAGGGAGGGAGCGTAAGATAATATTTACATCACAAGCGAGCGAAGCGGGGCTGAGAGAGACGCCCTAAGATGGCAACTGTGGGCTAAATCAATGAGTATTACTGTACCGGCTGCAACCTAGCAGGCTCCAAACCCCCCCAGCCTCCCTCCTCCACCCGTCCAACAAAGTCTTTGACCACGGCTTTAGGAGGTGCCGTGATACCCAGTAAGAGCTGCCCTACAGATGGCTTGGCCCAGTGCGTGCACACACACACACACACACAAATGCAACAAAGAGAGCCTCTTCATGTTCTACAACACAGGAGTACCCTGAGTTATAGTGTCAGGCATTTAACAGTGGGAATTGTTCTCCCATACAACCCCCACCACCCCAAACACACACACACACACACACACACGCATGCACAAGTCACACAAACACACACACTTTTAAAGCAGTGCTTTCAGTCAATAAAGAGAGCACTTATCTCACACTCTCAAATTCAGCTCATCTTTCCATAGGGACAGGACAGGAGGGAGAGGGGAGACAAGCGGGGATGGAGACAGATCACCATTCCTAATTTCTTCTCACACATAGCAAACACACACACACAAACACACACACACACACACACACACACAGAGTTTGTTGGAATAAAGATAATACTGTTTCACTGCATAATCCTCAGAGTATTTAAGCTTTTTTTATTCTCTCTCTTTCTCTTTCTCTCTCTCTTTGTTCCTGTGTGATTTGTGGTGTCAATCTGTCACTGGTCAAAGCCTGAGATGGATGGCATAGTGTCAGGGCTGGTTTTTCGCGCAGAGGAAGTCCAGGCAGTGTGGGTCTAATGAACCCCCTCAGCCTCTAAAGCCCCCCGTAGGCCTCATAAGTGTCTCTGGAACAGAGCCTTAAACACTGCATAGGATACGATAGGACAGGAAAACCCATTCAATAAAAATGTCAAGGAAAAAGAAAACGCTTTTTGATTTGACCTCGTCCCCTTTCAAACAAAAAAAAAAAACTTGAATCTGTGTGTGAATGTCTATTATCTAAAGTTGTGCAGGGCTTTCATTTCGCAATGTGACAACATCCAACTGCATGTTACATTAAATGTCGAATTTTACATCTTCTTTCCGCAATTTTTTTTCCTGTAATTCATAAATAAAATACAATCAGCTCAATAGATGCAGGGACCGAAGGTCCATGCTGATTCCGGGTATGCCTACAATCAGCCTCCAATGAATTCCACATTTGGTTTGAATTTCCTTTGATGTGCTAGTGGTCTAACGATCTTCATTATTACTGGGCTTGAAGCTTCAACATGAAGGCAAATGAGAGGAAAGCTCAGGAGTTGTGAGAGGGTGACAGGAGATGCCGACACAACCCAGTTTAAACAAGGAGCGTTAAAGAACACGCTGTCACAGTGCACGCATTGTTGTTCTAAAAATGTATTTAAAACGAACTGTTGCACAGATGTTCTGCCTGCTTAGTCATATACATTATTTTGCTTATTTGTCTCTTCACACACACACACATACACACACACACACACACAAATGTTGACATTGTAAAAAACCAGTGCTGTTCTTTCCGGTTGAGAAATGGCCGAGAGGCCCGGGGGCATTGGTGAAGCTCAAGTACTTTCAAAACAAAGCGAAGCCAAACAAACATGGCTGAGCGCTGGTGGTGCTGCTGCTGCTCCTCAGTGCGGCACGCCGCCACGCACCGCTAACCCGCGGCTCCAGTTTCCCATCATTATCAATCACTTTGCCAGGCCTTTGTTACATTTGTTCTGTGCTAATTCAGCCTCCGAAACACAATCCTGCTCCCAGGGAGCACCAGGGCTGAGGAGCAAGCCGCCGACCTAGACCACTATGGCACCTTCTGAACTCACCTGAGGATCACATATACACATACAAACACACACTCTCTCACACACACACACACACAAACATTACACACATGCCCATACATGCTCTTTTGAAGCACTTCTGTGTGCTCCCAATGATGATACACGGGCCAGATAAAACCACTAAGCACTCCATGCAACAGACAGGGGAATGTCTATTCTGAGTGTTATTGCATGAGAATGGTGTGGTAACAACATCCCATATCTCTGCAAAGACACAGATAGAGACAGACAAGCATATAGATCACTAATTATTTTTAATAAATCTCTAAAAGATAAATAGTGCCACCTAGAGGCACTGGTGTGGTCCTCAGAACAGCAGCTTTGGTCATTTCAGTGCAGGGCAATTGTGTTCATTCTACAATCACAATCTACATACCTAACTATCTACAACATTATAGAAAAGTGCATTAAAATAAATATTTCTATGGAAAAAAAACAAAACACTTAAAATCATATTTTGTTTATACTACGTATCACTAAGCCACTGCCCTTAACTATTTCAAATAAATGTGGACAACGAAGTGTTGAAAGAAATGTAAATGGGCTTATTATACCCTACATCTATTACAAAGCCAAAAGCCTTCATGTCATTTTCAGAAGTACATTTTACGAACATATTCTGCCCTGCCCTGTTAAAACTCAGATCACGTTCATGTCATGTGAGCCTACAGAATTAGCAACACCCTGAAAATGTCAATTAGTCTTCTCTGCTTCCATGGGCCTCTAGCTTCTGGAGAGGCGGAGGACTTTTAGGTTTCAGACCACAACCACAGGCTGTACATGACCTCAGGGTGTGTGTAGGTGCATGGATCTCAAAAAATTCTTGTATACGCGTGTGTACGCATGTGTATGTGTGTGTGTGTGTGTGTGTGTTCATATGTGCCTTCACGTGTGTGTGTGTGTGTGTGTGTGCGTGCGTGCGTGTGTGCGAGGTGTGCGTGGGTGACTGTCGCAATGCCTCGGACAGTGCCGCAGAAGATCAAACAGGGGTGTGTGAGAGCGTGGGATGAAAGGGTCCTGTTTGTAAAGAGGCCTATTTGTTTATGCTTCCTGGTGATCGCTATGTCCGTTCACTGAGGGGAAGGAAGAGCAGTTGGGGACGGAGCTGGAGTTTCCGGAAAGATCCACCACACACTAGAAACAGCCAGAGGTAGGGGAGAAGACGGCAGGGGAGGGGAGGTGCATGTAGGGAGTTCTGACCACCACTGTGGGTGAGTGTAGTTTGAGCAATTGAACTTTGTTCTAAAAACACAGGAGCCTGCAGCACCAGTGATGCTTTCATCTCTAAACACTCCAACCCACCCCCCTTGCACACACACACACACATACACACACACACACACACACACACACACAAACACACACAAATACCACAGATACACACCCAACATAAATAACCATGCTACATACATTCAATTACATATTATGTACATTCAATAACAGCGCAGCCCAAATATGCATACAGGCGCACATACACACACACACACACACACACACAGGCACCACTGTGCACCATACGGAACACCCAACAAAAGAGAGGGCCTAATTTCTTAATCAAGAGTACCAATTCTCATGTCAATTGATAACTTCTAACAGGAATATCCAGTACATTGTGCACCAAGAGCTTATACTGCCGTACAAAATAAGGGTACGTTTGGCCATGCATGTGACATGTATATATTTATACTGCATATATTTATATCCATATGCAACGACTTCCTGGGGCAAGAGACTGTTTTAAGGCAAGAGTGGAGAGGGGGGAAAAGCAAAAAGCAAAAAAAAAAAGAGAGAAAAAAACATGTAAAATGAGAGGTAAAAAAAGGAGAGAAAAAAAACGAGTGGAGTGAGAGGTAAAAAGAAAAGGGAGAAACAGAGCCACGGTGGCAGAAAACTGAGCAGCTCTCTCTCTTCAAGACACTAATTATTGTATTAGTTTGCCAGTGCTTGTTCTTTTCATTAAAAAAAAAACAAAAAAAAACAGATGTTCTTTTTTTTGTCAAAATCTGCAAACAAGGAGTAAACTCGTCTGTAATGAGTGCAGACTCTGCAAGTGGTCGGGAAGGTACCGGAGCTCAAGAGGAGAAAAGCCACTATGAATTCATAAAAACAATAAATATTCGCACAGCGAGAGCTGGAGCAGGACGGACATGCGCATCATTTAAAGGGACAGTTTGCATGTAGATTCCTTCTCTCGCTCACTGTGTTCCCTGCATATTTGCCTGTCGCCCGCTTCGACATTATTCGTCATGCTAGCTTAACAACTCCAGTGTGACCAGCTCCTGGAAAGAGTTGAGAAAAAATATATAATAAATAAATATACAATGGAAGGAAGAATCCACCAGAGGGCCGGGGGCAATGATATCAGCGTGTTGCACCACAAGATTTTCCTAATGGGTAGAAGCACTCTGGAAGGTTCTAACTGACCCCTTTGGTTCCTATGCAACAACCACTCTAATCAGCAGGCAGCTCTGCAATTAGCATTCCAACTGCAGACTGTCACATCAGAGCTGTATACACACACACGCACAGACACACACACAAATACACACTCGTGCGCACACACAGCGAATGAGCTCCAAACGACACCATGATAATGTTCAGGGGACCTAATAAAAGTGAAGTTTTTAGGGTTAAACTATCTGTGTGTGTGTGGGGTATGTGTGTGTGTGTGTGTGTGTGCTGGGGGGGAGCAGGGTGGTAGATGGGATGTGGGGTTCTGCCTTGTTTTGAATGTCAATAGAAGGCGAAACTGGTGTTGAGAGCCCGGTGAATTAAGATAAGGATCGCACAAAAGATTGTCCTTTCTCTGTGTGCGCAGACACAATACCTTCGTCCAGTGATTCACAGGCTTCTATCGGCCCTGTATGCCTTCAGGATCTCTCTGTCTCTCTCTCTCTTTCACGGTTGCTAGTCTTTGTGTGTTTATTCATGAGAATATCGGTCCTCATTTCCAACATTTCTGTGCCTGTCACAACAATCTTGGGGTGTTTTTGTGTGTAACGTCGCTGGTATCTCCAGATGCCTCAGTGTCATTTTCTCAGCTACCTGGGTCACTCAACAGCAAGCTGAGTAGAAACACAATGTGCCATTTCCCAGCGCACTCTCTAGATTTCCTCAACGTCTAACAGAAAACGCGCAATCATTTCTTTTGCCTTCACCGCTATTTTATAACACTGTGCTAAACTGAGGACACTTTTAACACCGTCATTTAGCCTGAGGTAACCTTGTCTTACAAGTTTGGTCATCAAAACAGCGCTGCTCTAGGGAGAAAAAAGAAGATAAGAAGAAAACAACTTCTATATAAAACACGCGCGCACGCACACACACACACACACACACACACACACACACACATAACATAAACAATAAAAACCAAAACGGCATGTGTGCCTGTGATGATAGTCTTTGCACTATGTAGTAATGACATAAATACACCCACGCGCAG